>CAJNJA010057552.1:0-24245 GCA_905231915.1 Symbiodinium necroappetens
GGGTTTGAGGGTTACCCATAGGCCCCTAAGTACTTCCTTTTTGTGGTTTATATTTAGAATCCTATAAGGTCATCCAAAACATGAACTACTTAGCGGCCTATGGGTACAGTGTCTGCAGTCAGTAATGCGACGCTCTTGCTGAGGCTTTAGTGTTGCTCCCTGCCTTAAGGACCAAATGACCCTTAAAAGTAGGGGCCGTATACCCTTATACTATGAATCCCTATATGGTACATTCACCCTAAACCCTTTTGGGGTTCTTTCCGTCCTTAAGGTGGCATGTCCCAAGCCCTCAAAACCCCAGCATAATGAATCTGAAATCTTAAACTAGGTTGCTCAGTAGCATACTTTTTTACTTTTTGGGTTCCTGGGTTCCTAGTATATTACAACTAGCCTTAAAAGGTATATACTTTTTTCAAGGGCTTACTGAAGAGCCTAGTTAAAGTCGTCAATCCCAGACCCTAAAACCCTAAAGCCACGGGCCCGAAAGCCCAGACAAAGAAGATGATGCAAGCTTGTCTTGGTCTCTGCTGGGTTACCTGTGAACAAAATAGGGCTCCTCACTACCACCGGCATGGTCCTACCCGTGTGAGGCTTTCGGGCTTGGCTGTTCTAGCGGCTATGGGTTTAGGGTTAAGCCACTAGCTCACTACGTCGTCAGGTGCCTGGGCGGTGACCCAGCAGCCTTCGCTTTGGACATGACCCTTGAACCCTATCTAAACCCGAAAACCTAAACCATAAACCCTGAACCCTCCAATTTTTGCCAGGTGCTTGGATGGTACCACAAATCCTGGGACACTGAGCCGCCATTGGCACGACCACCTGGGCAGGATACGGCTCTGGGGGAGGGGGGGAATAAGGTTTTGAGTGCCTGGCAGTAGAGTAAACGAATCCCTAAACCCCAACCTTTTTTTTGTGGTATTATAACCCCAAAGCGGTAGCGTGCACTTCCATTAGGATACTGGACAAGCAAGTTTTTTGCCCTGAACACGAAGCTAAAGCCTTGAAGCACTGGGGATCAGATCGTGGCGTTCACGGTTAAGGCTCGATAGGGCTTGGGTATAGTAGGCAAACGTCCAACTACTCATAGTTTATACGGTTTATAGGAGGTTTAGGTTGGTTTTTGGGGTTTAGGGTTTAGGGCTCCAGTCTTGTGATCCCCAACAGGGTACTTACAGCGTTACTGCCTTACTGATTACATACAAAGTCGACTGATTGAGCGATTTTGGTGTTTAGTATCTATACCCTTACCCTCGAAGGACTCATATTTTAAGGCTTTTGGACACGAAGACCCTATTATATAAGGTTTTTTTGGCTATGTTGATGCTAAGGGTAGTAGCTAGGCCCTAAATTACGGAAACCCGAAGCCCTAAACTTATGGCAACCCTCTAAGCCCTAAATCCTAAACCAGAGTCCAGGGCACAGGGCCCCTGGGCCAAGCGGGTCTATCGCAGAGGGACAAGATTGTCAACTGGCCAGTGTCGGTCATGTAGGGTTTAGGGTCTACTGTAGCGTTCACGGTTCGAGGTTGAGGGTTTAGGGTTCGCGGTTTTAGTGTCCAGTGTTTGTTTTTTTGTAGGGTTGTGGGGCCTAGGCCTTAAGGCGTTGTAACCCTGTAGCCGAGGACTTTCCAGGATTAAGTCCAGCAAGTTAAAGTCTCGAAAATGTCTGCAGTCCTTCCCTAAGCCCGAACCTTAAGGACTCAATGACCCTTAAAGGTAGGGGCCCTAAACCCCTATACTATGAATCCCTATATGGTGCATGAACCCTAATCCCTTTTAGGCTTCTTCTTCGGCACTTCTCGTGCCAAGAGTGGTGCGGTCCCGTTGGCCAAAAGCTCGCGGGTCACGGAAGACGTAAAGGGCGTACTGAAGAGTGCTGCGCAAATCTTCAAGAAGATGAAAAGCAACGAGACTGTGCGGCCGATGTTGTCAGTCAACACGGCGGCCACAGGATTCTCTGAAATAGGGTTAATGGCCAAGAGCCTCGACGGGAGGCTACCAACGCCGTCACTCTTGCAGTTGCCACTCAGCGTTCCAATTCGAACAGCCCTTGAGTCCAAGATAAGGTCTCAGCTTGACCCGAACGGGGTCAATGGTGGTGACGCCGCGGCAACTGCCGAGGCGGCACAGAAGATCCGTTCCAACCGGGACGAAGGAACAGTCGCTGAGGCGAGGCCAACAAATCCGAAGGTTGGCCAAAGCTATTCCTCAAGGACGAAATGAGCCCTAAAAGGTTCTAGGGTTCGTATGCCATATAAGGATTCATAGTATAAGGGTATAGGGCCCCTACTTTTTAAGGGTCATTTCGTCCTTAAGGTTGAGGGCTTTGTTGAGATCCCGCTCAGCATCGAGCGCGACTCTCCTGCTGCCTCAATGATCGAGGCGATAGCTGAGAAGCCCAACATGTACCTGGAGAAATTGGCCCAGTTATGGGAGACATTTGTCAAGGCGCTGTTGATAGCTCAAACATAACCGGTCTAATGAGAAAGGTCATCGCTTTGATGAGGCTTTTCGGGCATACTCTGGACGAGATAAATTCAACAAAGCAGTTCTAAACCCTGAACCCTGAAGCCTGAACCCTGAAGCCCAAGCCCCACATGTAAGCCGTAGAGTCTCCCTGGTATGGCGCTGCAGGGCTTTGGGCTTCACATGGGCCTTTCACGGTTTAGGGTTTAGGGTTTAAGGATTAGGGTTTTAGGGTTTAGGGTCTAGGGGTTTAGGGTTCAGGGTTTAGGGTTCAGGGCACATGGGCCTTTCGCACCGAGGGTTTATAGGGAAAACAAGTTAGCCGGAGCAGGGTGCAAGATTTCAATATTGCGTTGAAAAGCGCCAAAAGCCCAGCGCCACTTGGAACAGGATGAAGCCGAACCAGAAGATAGTAAGAGGGAGGTGTTCTCCCGCAGACCTTGAGGACTAAGTGTGACCCTCAAAAGTCGGGGCCCTAAACCCTTATACTATGACTCCCTACATGGCACATGAGCCCTAAACCCTTTTGGGCTTCTTTTCGTCCTTAACCCCTAAACCCCAAAACCCTACAGAAGCCATGAGCCTTACAAACCCTATAGAACCCATACTAACCCTTATAGGAACTCTTAACGGAACCCTAGGGGTGGAGCAACCCTATCGAAGCCATGAGCCCTAAACCCTATAGAACCCATACTAACCCTTAGGAACTCTTAAACGAACCCTACTTGGAGGTTCATGGGTAGTTAATTATAAGTGGAGCTATAAGTAGGGTAACTACAGTTATAACCCATATTAGGGGACTTATAACCCCATTTATAACTACCCATGAACCTCCAAGTAGGGATGGAGGCCCCGTTCCAGAAACTCGATTTTCAGTCGTCGAACCAGGAGTTTACGCACGAGCCGAGGCTCTACCGCAATGCAGAAGGAGCTAAGAAAGGGTTTAGGGTTTAGGGTTCCTTAGGGTTTAGGGTTTAGGGTTGGGTCGTGGCGGGTGGAAGAATCCCTCTCTAAGAGTCTAAGGGGCTGAGTAGGTAACCTTTAGCCTTTTTGGGTTTTGTATAATCCTACTATAATGCAAAAGGTTTACCTTTTTTGGGCTAAGGTACTCAGCCCCTAAGGGTTTAGCGAGCCCAATTCAATAGACCTTAATTCAGGACTATACCTTAAACCACAATATGACAGCCCCAAAATTTAAGGTCCTAAACCCTAAACCCTGCAGTTGCCCTAAAGTATTCCTTAATTTGGGACTATTGGGCTCCGCGGAGTGCCCCAACGGTGCCCACAGTTCTTGCTGCTTGCATCCCTCGGTTCCCCAGGAGTACCCCTTTTGCCCTTTTTGGTTTGGGGTCTAGGGTTTAGGGTTTAGTTTTTAGGGGTTTAGGGTTTACAGTTTAGTTTTTAGGGGTTTAGGGTTTAGGGTTTAGGGTTTGGGGTCTCCTTATTAAACCCAAGTAGTAGGAAAAAGGGCACCCTTATTATTAAGGGGCTACTGGAGAACGTAGATATTGAATCACGGAATTCCCCATTGCTCTTGCCCCCTTAAGGACGAAACGAAGCCTAAAAGGGTTTAGGGATCAAATACCGTATAGGAATTCATAGTATAAGAGTATAGGCCCCCTACTGTTAAGGGTCATTTAGTCCTTAAGGAACCCTGAACGCCGGCTGGCCTCCAGATTCAACCCTTGGTTGACTTCGAATATCAGCTAAGCTTCTGGGATCCTTAAGGGAGGGGGTTCTAAGAGGGGTATATAACCCAATAATCCACAATTCTCCCTAGGGCTCCCTTAGGTTCTCTAAAGCTCCCTAAGGATCCCTAGGACCCTCCCCGCTTGAACCACCCTCCCTTAAGGATCCCATAAGAAGCCGCTAGTACCCATGGTTATGGTTCTGCCCCCTGTGTTTAAAGTGAACAGTAGGCAAGAGGAGAGGGGCCTTTTTGAAGGGGCTGCTGTGAACCTAATGAAGGTGGGTCTGTTAACAGGTTTAGTTTTTAGATCCCTAAACCCCTAAAGACCCTAAACCCTAAACCCCTAAACCGCTACATCCTAAACCCTAAACCCCTACATCCTAAACCCTAAACCCCTTAAACCCTCAAACCCCTAAACCCCTAAACCCTAGACCCCTTAAACCCTCTAAGCCCTATCTTGCGAGTTCAGGCTTCAGTGTTGCGACTTTCGATTTTCAGTTTGGGCCTTTCTCCGAGGCCTCCTGGCGACAAGTTTGCTACCGACACGGGCGCGTGTGCCTTGTCGAAGACCTGGTGGCGGTCGGAACGTGGGGAGTGTAGGCTTCAGGCCTAGGGTCCAGAACTTTTTGAACTTAGAGTTTAGGGTTTAGGGGTTTAGGGTTTAGGGGTTTGGGGTTTGGGGTTTAGGGTTTAGGTGTTTAGGGCTTTACGGGTTTAGGGTTTTAGGCTATCGGGTTGAGGGCTTATAGGGCTTGGAGATTTTGGAATATCAGGGTTTAGGATTTAGGTTTTTGGATTTAGACTTTAGGGCTTTACGCTAAGGTAGCGGGCTTGGGGAATGTTTAGGGTGTAGCTTTCTCCTTGGCCTTAGGGTGCTGCGCTGGGCTGATTGCATTTGACTACCCTAAACCCTAAAACCGTAAACTCTACCCCAAGGGCCCAGGCACACACCCTAAACCCTAAATCCTAAATGGGTCACTGAAAATTGTAGGTTTCGAGGGCGTAGCACTCATGAACTTAGTCTTGCAGCACATGTTCCGGAGGCTACGAATCGAAACCCTTGCTCAAGGCGTCTAGTATTGTCTAATCGTGTGCCATCCATGGTAAAAACCTAGTGCTTTTGTCACACTTTCCATCATGGCGCTGGAAGATTATCTACAAAGGTTGGGGTAGTGCAACATGCTGACGGCAACAAATACCTCTACCACAACACCGCGAGCACCGAATTATTACCTGTTCCTTCAGGACGAAAAGAACCCTAAAAGGGTTTAGGGTTCATGTACCATATGGGGGTTCGTAGTATAAGGGTATAGGGCCCATACTTTTAAGGGTCATTTAGTCCTTAAGGTTAGGGGAAGTGTGCAGTCTGTTTGCTGCAGGCTCGCAGGAGATGCACCTAATCTGAAAGCATGAAGCGGTCGAGTAGCGATAGCGCTGTAACGCAGGTAGCGTCGAAGCACCCGAAACTGTCCCTGACGAAAAGCTTCTGCATGAAGATTTCAGGCCTGAGACAACCCCACATGCTCCCCATACCTGCTTGAGAGATGCGGAACCCGAGTTTGCACCGCCATAAACCCGGCTCAGTTTTTTTCTGGTTGAGCTGGAAAAGCCTCTCTCACAGTCCTAGACCAAATCAGTTGCAAGAGGACTGTTGTCAAGCCGATCTGGAGCTGCACACGTGCAGATTGTGATCTGCGTTGAACTGAAGTTACGCAAGTTTCGGATAGCATATAAATCCATCACTTTGGGCTTAGCGGCATGAGATCTCGAACTGATGATCCTTGGACCCCGTCGTTTGGTGTGCGGGAGCGAGCAAAAAACGGCATTGTTTGTCGAGACCAAGCGCACGTGACCATTTCGGTGGGTTTATCTAAACCACCATTCGATCCTGGAGGGCTTCCTACTTGGAGGTACATGGGTAGTTATAAGTGGGTTTATAAGTAGGGTATCTGTCCATATTAGGGGACTTATAACCCCATTTATAACTACCCATGAACCTCCAAGGAGGGTCCTAGGGTGTAGAGTTTAGGGCTTTAGGGATTTAGGGCTGCGGCGATGAGGAGCCCTGAGGCCCAAGGTTCAGAGGCGACGGCTGATGCCTAAGCCTTCGACTCGAAGCCTCTAAGCCCTGAGCCCCAGGCTTTTAGGGGTGTCGGGCTTTTAATTAGGGGTTTAGGGTTTTAGGGTTTAGAGGTTAGGATTTCAGGGTTTTAGGGTTTAGGGATTTGGGGTTTTAGGGTTTAGGGTTTTGGGGTGTTAGTGTTTAGGGTTTTGGGGTTTTGGGGTTTTAGGGTTTCGGGGGTTTAGGGTTTTAGGGTTTAGGGGTTTAGAGTTTAGTGTTTTCGGGTTTAGGGTTTAGAGGTTGACGGGGTTTAGGGGTTAGGGTACTCTAAGCCTCGAAGCAGGGCCCGAAAGCCTAAACCTCTCAATCCTCAGCCCGCAATCAGGAATCCTAGGTTCAAGTCAGCTTAAATCCCTGTACCTTATATTTCAGGACTAAATGACCCTTGAAAGTAGGTGCCATATACCCTTAAACTATGACTCCCTCTATGGTACACGAATCTCTAAACCCTTTTGGGTTTCTTTTCGTCCTTAACCCCTAAACCCTAAACCTAGACCCTAGAGAACCCATACTAACCCTTATCAGAACTCTTAAAGGAACCCTAAAAGCAACCCTTCCAGGGTGCTTTTCGTCCTTAAGGAACGCTATAAACGTTATCGAGGCAAGTGGAGAGGCATGGCGAACGCCAGCCTGGACCGGCGGGAAGCTGACATTCCGGTTTGGCGTTTCCTAGGGGCTGAGTAGGTAACCTTTACCCTTTTGGGGGCGTATATAAACCTATGATACTTCAAAAGGTTAACGGTTTTTGGGCTAAGGTACTCGGCCCCTAAGGTTTAGAGCTTCGATCCGGCGTCCTAATGGGGTTCCTTGAGGGCTTTCAGGGTTTTGGGGTTCAGGAGTTTAGGGTTTGGGGTTCAGAGCTTAGGGTTTAGGGTTTAGGGGTTTAGGTGTTTGGGGGTTGAGGGGTTTAGGGTTGTTCCTTAAAGGTTTCCTTCAAGAGTTCTAGGTAGCGTTAGGGTTCTCGAGGCAGTTGGTTGGTTATGTGTGGGGGTAGGTGTGGTTTGGGTAGTTCTCTAGCTTAGGTTCCCTTTTTTCGTCCCGGAAATTGTACGGCATCCTCATAAAATGGACCCAGAAAGGGACCGTAATATAGAGAAGTACCCACTTGCGGCGGTAACACACTGGTTCATTCACAAGTTGCTTTCAAAGCTTTCGCAGTCGGTGAGATGGTTCGGCTTTGAACGTTTGGGGTTGCGAAATCTACGGGTTTTGGAGACGTTTTGGCTCGTTTTTCCAAGGGCCTCCAATGTATCGATGGGCTGCTTACCTTCTACGAGGATGATTTTTGACCTTGCTGTCAGGAGTATGTCATACCACGGTCTGCAATGTGTGCTTGATGTTGTCCTGGAAGAAGCACCAGGTGGTGACTTGCCGAACAAGCACGACCACAGCGCCTCCCGGGCATCCGTACGCTCCTGCGCTTCCTTCGTCATCACCCTGGCGGGCGTATGACTGCAGCCATAATGGACCTGAGTACCGTGGGCGGGAATTACTATGCGTGTCTCTTACCGCAGAACAGCCCGTACTGCGAACTCCTTGATTTTGGTTTGCCACAGACATCCTTTTCGGATGAGCAGCTACTGGCTACTGGTGCACATTGGGGGTAATGCGCGTCCGCACCCCCCAGCCACTCCCTTGCTCCTGCATGATGGAGAAGTGCTGATGTTTCGCTGCCCGTCACAACCCGTTGGTAGCCACTCTCATGCACATGAGCTCTTCCGTGATGGTTCGGACTCGGCCTTTAGGCTTTCTTGGGGGAGCCCTACTATGGGTAGTTCTCTAAATTAGGTTCTCTTTGAGAGTCCTTTTGGTAAGGGTGTCGTATGATTTGGGGGGGCTAGAAAGAAAGGGACCCGAATGTAGAGAGCTACACGTATAGAGCCCTGAATGTTCTGGTAAACTCTTCTGAGAGGTTCAGGGGTAGTTCTACAACGATCACCCATTTTAAAGGGGACTGACAGCCCTCTTGATTAGTTTTCTAACCTAGGGTCCCCTTCTAGGTCCCTAATAGTATGGCACCCTTGTAAACAGGACCCTGAAAGGGACCTAAACCCTACACCCTAAACTTCAAACCCTTGTAAACAGGACCCCCTAAAAGGGACCCTAACTTAGAGAACTACCCTCTTTGTAGCTAATCAGGAACCTGAACCTTTTAGTGGTTTCTAAGAAGCCCTTGCGGGTTTAGGGATTTAGGGTTTTAGGGTTTAGGATTTTAGGGCTTTAGGGCTTTAGGGCTTTAGGGTTTTAGGGTTTAGGGTATAGGGTTTACGGTTTTAGGGTTTAGGATTTAGGGTTTAGGGTGTGGAGTTAGTCGGAGGTGACCTTAGGGACTCAGCGCTTTGAGTGTGGAAGGTTGAAGCGACCTCACAGCTGGGTTCTTGTTAGGGGAGTTGAGGTTACCATAATAAAGAAACCCTATTACTAGGCTGCTCAGTAGCATACCTGTTTACTGTTGTGGTTCCTGGGGTCCTAGTATATTACAACTAACCTTCAAAAGTAAATACTTTTTGTTCAGGGGGTTGCTGAAGAGCCTGGGTCATTTACGATAGATTCCCATTATGGACCTTGACAGACTGCGCACAAACCCTGGTCTTGACAGATTGCACCGCGATGTAATTGCATACTCCTTACAATCACTTTACAGCATCAGCACATAGAACGGGGTGTGCTGCCACTAAGCAGGGTGCCATTGTCTACTTTTCAGCTTGCTCGAATGAAAGGACCCCTGTACAACCTGACAGTATCTTTAAGCCCTATGAAGCCGGAACGGAGCACCCAAACCTAAACCCTAAACCCTAGACCCTAAATCCCGAACCCTCAATTTACGCGTCTTCAAAACTCATAATTCCCATAGTGTAAGACCGTCATGACCCTTGATTTTTTGAGCTTCACGAATCCCTCATGAAGGCCTCATAAACCTTGTGTTGTATCCTTTCCAGGACCTTGTGTTGTACGTTTTCAATTATCTACTAAGGCCCAGAGCTCGAAACCCAGACATTAGGAGCAGCTGCGAAAGCCCATCTATACCGTAGGTCTGATCCTTTTAAGGGGGGTTTAGGGTTTAGGGTTTTAGAAACCCTAAACCCTAAACCCTCTGTTGTGGAGGAGCTTGCCATGACGCTGGACAAGCAGAACGAGCTGCCAGATTGAATCCACAGGTAATACAGCATAGACGTCGGAAGAGTTGGTAATCGTAGTCCCTGGTATAGTTTAGGGTTTAGGGTTTAGGATACTGTTGATGATATAAGTCGTGCATTACCTTAAGGACCCGAAACTATGGGAATTATGGTACAGTCCTTATTATGGGTAATGCAGGATTTATATCATCAACCGTAGTAGTCCCTGAACGCCCCCCCCCCTCCCCAATGTAGGTATTCCATGTAATTCCCGTACAGTCCCGAGATAAGTATACTATAAGTTACGCCCGAACCCTTCTTCTGAGCGAGTATCAAGGCCCTTGTATCAAGCTTTTCCAAGCACCGTACATAACAGCGGCCACACCACTACAGCGCAAAAACAACGTCCTTCGCCCACTCCTCCTACCATGCGCGACTGTTGCTAGCAACAGCAGTTTGACTCTGCTTTTTCAGGGTGGCACATAGGGAAACCTCTGAATACATGCCCAGTCAAGATAGTTTGTAGGTGTTTTGATGATTGCTGGTTCAGCTCCTTTTTAGACGGCCACCCGTGGCCTTCCTTCCGAAAGGAATCGAGGAGATCATACCGATCCCCGAACCGTAGCCTCAACCCCAAACTGTCGCAAACAAGGGCAAGACGAACATCAAAAAGACACTCAAAGCATCAAGCAGCACCAGCACACACCTGCAAGGCGAAGCAACAAACACGCATGGTAAAGACGACTTTCAGCTAGAACCCTACTATAAACCCCCTAAACCCTAAACCCTAAAACCCCTAATCCCCTAAACCCCTAAACCCTAAACCCATAAACCCCAAACCCCAGCTCCCCATGGCTTTCCGCCCCAGGGCCTGGGGTATCTGGCCGCTTCCAGAAGCGCTTGTGGAGCTCCTGGGTTTAGGGTTTCGGGGGTTTAGGGTTTAGGGGTTTGGGGTTTTAGGGTTTAGGGAGGTTTAGGGTTTATGGTTTTAGGGTTTAGGGTTTAGGGTTTATGGGTAACCTTTCTTGATTGCACATTGTCTCCCTGGTTCTTAGTAGGGAATGGAGGGAATGGGTTTTTGGGACTACTATAGGTGACCTTTATAAGGGACTATCATAGGGAATCCATTCCCCCATTCCCTACTAAGAACCAGGGAGTTGTTGCGCTTGGGGTTTGTGAAGGGCCGAGTAGCAGAGTAGGCAATTTTTTTTTAGGGGGGGAGGGTATTACTATCTTCCCTTTTTTAAGCCCGATATACTCCCAAAGGTTAACCTTCAAGTTGCCCAGGATACTGGACGTGTAGAAGGGTGGTGTAGGATTTATGGCGGGATTTTTGGTTCGTGCAGGCTTTAGGGTGTAGGGATTTAGGTTTCAGCAGGATTAGGGTTGAGTCCTCATGATGGCGTGGGGTTTAGGTTGCAGGATTTCAGTTGTGGAGTGTAGGGATCGGCGGGAGGATGAGTTGTTGGGGGTTGGTGGGTGGTTGCTGGCTGGCACTTCGTAGCAAAGACAAGCAATTCCTGTTTATTTCTTGGTTGATAAACCCTATGACCCCTAAACCCCTAAACCCTAAACCCCTAAAGCCTAAACCCCTAAACCCTAAAACCCTAGACCCCTAAACCGCTAAACCCCAAACAACCATAAAGAGGCGTTTGGGCTTCGGGGTTTTAGGTTCTGGGGGTGTGCTGTCTAGGGGCCCTCAGCCCGAAAATGTCGAGCTGGCGGGCTACAGCCATGGTTGCTTGGAGGTTTAGGGTTTAGGGTTTCCTTGCTAGTTTAGGGTTTATAGAAGTTCCTTTTCATTGAAGGGTTTTAGAGGGATTTAGGGTTTAGGGTCTACTTGGGGTTTCATTTGTCGTTATAAGTGGGGTTTTAAGTAGGGTACCTGTAGCTATCACCCATATTAGGAGACTTATATAACCCCATTTATAACTACCCATCGCCGAAAGTCCACCGGCGCTAAAACCAAAGATGTACTCTAACCCATATTCGTTAGGGGACTTATAACCCCATTTATACCTACCCATCGCTGAAAGCCACGAGACATCGGTTTCTCTTTTGGGTTCGACTCTTTGCGCCTTTCGCTTCGTGTCGACTAAAGGAGAGAGGAGCTCGGGTTTGGATATACCTATGCAAATAGGCTAGAAGCTGTAAGATGGCAAAACGTGTATACATATATATATATACATATATATATATACACATGTGATGATGTGTGCATGTGTATATATCTCATTTCGTTCGTTTCGGGCACAGAGCCGGTTCGACGCAGCCCATAGGCTTGCATCTACATGTAATTAAAATCTGGAGGCAAACCTCAGGCACGGTCAGCACCCAGAGAACGCAATACCCCTTAATTACGGAATATACCCTATAAATTATAAGGACCCTAATGCTATGATTTGAGGTATATTCCTTAATTGAGGGGTATTGGGTTCTCTGGGTATGCTCTAGCCGCAAAGTCACTTCATATCCGGCTGAACAGAAATCTGACTCGACCCCCAGGTGCAGTGCTGTTGCGCGTAACCCGGCACCGTAGCAGAAAGCCGTATCGCAAACAGCACATCGCACCCAAACCAAAAAGGAGGCAAACCACGGCCACACCAAGCCACTTCACAGGTCACTTGTTCAGACCTCGGAGAATGCAAGGTATGCCTCACGGGTATCGTATGAGGCCATCCTTGCACGAGATACATACCCTAGATGAGAGGTGATAGAAGGACATCACAAACAAGCTCGCGGCATTTGATTAAACAGGTCCACAGCGCAATAAACCACCCAGCTTTGCGCCTATTCCTCCAGGGGCAGGAGGGAGGCAGACAGCAAAGCAACACCCCCCACGATTGTCAAAAGAACCGTGCCCGCTCAAGACATGCGTGTTTCGCGTTTATATAAGCACGCATGCCGAGCAAATTATGACGAAACCTCCTGCCATCACTACTCGTCGGCGGTGTCACTTGAGATCCTTCCTCGTGCATCGCAATCTTGCTCAGGAACTGCAGGCCGGGAAGACAGAGTTGAGGTGCCGAGATGCACAGTCGTTTCCCGTACCATCCGGACGATCAGGTTGACGATGTACCAGGGCCCATTCAATGCAAACACAAAAAACTTCACCACATTGCCGCTTACCAGGGTGCTACAAGACACTGTCGTGATTGCCAACTCCAAACATGATGATGGCAATCACCACTGCGGAAGCGCTGGCCAGGTCTGTCACGGTGCTGCCGAGCCGGCTCTTGGCGAACTCCATTCTCCGCAGGGTCATACATAAAATTTTGGGGGCTTCGTAATCTGCGCTAGTGCAGCGTTCGAGCCCCTGTATGTTTATGTATGTGTATATACAAAAAAATGTATGCATGTATATTTATCTTTTTGTTAATTCATTTATATTATATGGCAAAAAATCATGCATATTAGAGATTTGTGAGTATGTTTGTGTTACACGTAAGAATCAGTTATATATATATATACATGTATGTACAGCGGAGAAGAGAGTTCCCTGTTGGTGACCGTCAGGAGAACCTTCAGAAACCCCGTGGAGTACGGGCCTCGCCTGGGGTTGGGTTTTTTCATAGAGTTTAGGGTTTTGGGTTTTGGGTTCTGGAAGGTTGAGGGTTTTGGGGGTTAGGGCTTTAGGGTGTAGGTTTTAGGGTACCGGTTTTGGGTTGGATGCTGCCCATACTCTGTAACAGTCTGTAACGGTTGAATAGTATGTATAAAATATAGAATATAGATACATGAGGCCCTTGATAGTACCCTTGTTGATATTTTAGACCGTTGCTGCATAGGGGCAGTACCCAAGGTTTAGGGTTTTTGGGATTAGGGTTTAGGGCTTAGGTGGCGAGATGTGGCGAGGTTTTAGGGTTCGAACATTAACCTTTACGGTTGGGGATTAGGGCTTAGGTGATTAGGGTTTGGGGATTCTGGTTTGGGGATGAGGGCTTATGGTTTGGGAGCGATACGGGTCTAGGGTTTGGGAGTAAGGGATAGTATTTAATTGGGGTTTAGGGATGTAGGGCTTGGGGCTTTGGGATTTATGCTCGAGCATTAGGGTTCAAAGTGTAGTGTTCAGGGGACCTGGCTAATAGTTGTCCTTTGCCACAGTCTCGAACGTAAGTCTTGTAGAGTTTTGATCCAGGTATTCAGTGTGAGGCCAAAGCATAAACCTATCCGAGTGAGTGGGATTTCTGACTTTACTTTTGGTTCGGCTGCCGACATGTTTAATGGGTTTGGGTTACGGCCAAGGGTTTCGGAATTGCTGGTGACCCCATAGACTACCGTCCTTCGGGGAAGTTCGCCGTCTGCATACAAGCAAGTATACTTAGTAGCGCAGTAGGTGCCCCTTAACCTGATGTGGATACCCTAAACACTAAACCGTACCTTTTGGGAATGGGAACCCTACATAATTCTACTCTTAACACGGCAGCCTGCAGTCTGTTTGCGAACCCAGGAAGGACCCTAGTTTTGACAACTACCTCTTTGAATTCTTCTAGCTTAACCCTAAACCTTAAACCCCTCAACCCCTAAACCCTTAGGATTTAGGGTTTAGGTCCCTAGGATACTGGACAAGCAAGAAAAGGAACCTCGCGACAGAAGAAGCTGTAAAGCAATGAACCTTGATCATGGCTTGGGTTTCGGGTTAAAGGTGTATGGACCCATAGGCCTTCTAGGTGGGGGCTCTACGGGCCCTTAAGGGTACATATAGGGTATAGTAGGTCTATACATTTAGGGTTGAGGACCTAAGACCAGAACATGTCCCAAACTTGACCGTAAACCCTAATCAAAAGGAGAGGAAACATCGTGTTCTCTCCTTCTCGCACTTCCTTCCGCGGCTGGAGCTCATGCCAGAGAAGCGCCACCTGGCTCCAAAAGGGGTTTAGGGTTTAGGGCTTCGGTTTTCGGGCTTAGGATCCCGTGTGTTCGGTTGAAGGATTTGGGCACTGGCAGCTAAGAAGCTAGGGAAACGATGCAGGCAATTACCCATAGGCTCCTAAGTAGTTCTTTCTTGTTGTTTATATTTAAAATCCTATAAGGTAATCCCCAAAAGGAACTACTAAGGAGCCTATGGGAACGTGGGCAGTCGTATGCAAGCAGAGCAAGAAGAGATCATACGACATGCATAGCGAAGGGTCACCACATACCAAGACACATGAATTTAAATAAGATTCCTGGCCTTCAAATTTAATTGAACTACCGGTGGGGAGTTTAGGGTATATAGGGCTTCTATAGGGCTTCTATAAGGTATATAGACCTTTAAGGCTCCCAAAACGGTAACTACCCTCCTGAAAATGTCCTAGATTCAAGGCAAAAGCAAGACAGAAGTTGCGATGGAATGGGACGCAGCCAGAACTAGGCCGCGGCGAATTGCAAGGCACCTATGGTGCCGCTATCCTCCTCCTCGTGCCTCTTCTGCTGCTGCTGCTGCTGCAGCTCCTAACTAGCGCTCCTGTTCCTACTGGTATTCGTATTCGTTGTTGTGAAACTCATTAATTACTTATACTACTCCGAATGGTACTGACAATCGTGAGAACAAGCAGTCAGACGACGAGCGAATACCCAAAGGCGACAGTGCTAGGGACGCTCCCGCGCTACATCACTGATCCAAAGACCTGGATTCGGCGTCAGGGTTACCTAAAGCCTGTAACCCTATGCCCCTAGCCCTATATAATTGCCCTGAAACCCTAAACCCCAAACCCCACACCGAGAGGATTCTTGTTCACGCCGAACCTCACGCAGATTGTGGGCAGCGACTTTATTCGGAATCGTGCCATGTCTCGGACTGGTATAGGGTTCTCAATACGTGTTTGCGGGGTTTAGGGTTTATGGGACTTACAGAGCTTACGGGGCTCGTGGGCGTATGGGGCTCATGAGGTTTATTGAGTTTCAATATTTGGAGGTTCATGGGTAAAGGGGTTTGGAGTGTTAATGGATGTCTAAATTGCAGGGTTCCCAAAGAGACTCTGAGTAATTCTTTATGCGGCTACCACCGATGCTTGCACTGTGAGGTGGATCTAGCTTTCTGGCAGTACCCCCTCTTTCCTGTGTTGTTTGTTTTACATTTCCTTTGACTGGACCATAGGGCAATCCGAATCCATTTGTTAAAGAGCTGTTGGCGAAGCTAGGGTCGATTCTTCCTGCCATCCTCTGCACTTGACCGTCCGTTTTGTGGTGCATTCTCAAAAGACGGAGAAGGTGCAAGGTGTGTGGGCCAAAATTCCGACAGAAGAAACTCATTGTTACGCACATCGCGTGTCTTTTGCGGGTTGTCTTGTTCCGGGTTTCTGAACAACGGTTTAGGGTTTAGGGTTTAGGTTTGCTGTGTGAATGTGAGAGTGAGTCTTAGGTATTCTCATCCCAGAACGGAGCGGCTAGTTAAAGCACGACAGACCCAACTCTAAACCCTAAGTTAAAGCGCAAAAAAACAGAGCATGGGCCAACAAGAGGCCACGCGACGCATTTATGCTGTGAGTACACGGGGTTGAAAATTAGTATAAACAGTAAGGATAATACCCCTGTTGAAACCCTAAACTGATACCTTTTTGTATCATAAGCTTGAGGCAGGAGCTGGTCAACTTACAACGCTAATGTAACATATATATATATATTTATTTATATTTATATTATATTTATATATGTAATAGGTATATTTGTCTGTACATACATGTATACACACACATGACTTGACCTACCAAAACCTTCCTTTTTGCAGGGTCCCCATACATTCTAGGTTAGGGTTCATAACACGAACCTTCAATAAGTAGGTCATTGTAGGCTAGGGCATGTCTTTATGTGTGTGTGTATATATATATGTATATGTTTGCCCATCTACCCCTATCTATGTTCACACCACCCTACATATATGACTATACTAATGATGATGTCTGGCGATGGGCATCATTGCGATGGCGATGGGTGGAGACGATGATGATGATGATGATCATGATGGTGATGCTGAGACGGAGGAGGAGGAGGAGGGTAATGAAGATGACGATGATGATGATGATGATCATGATGATGATGGCGATCCTAGTAGCAGAGCAGGTAACCCTCAGCTGACTTTTTTTGGAGTGGGGGGCTTGTATAACCCCCTACATAACCCCGAAGGTGAACCTTTGGTGCCGCAAGGATACTGGGCAAGGCCGCGAAGATGATGACGATGATGATGATGATGAGGCCTCTGGGAGGCATGTTGTGTATCGTACCTCCCTTGTTCTTTGAGCTAGAAGAAAGAGCCCGTGCGTTTCTAAGTGAGGCACTTGGAGGGGGTAGTCATAAGAGAGGTTATAAGTCGGGTAACTATAATCATAACCCATGTTCGGGGGCTTATAGCCCCTGTTTTTGACTACCCATGAACCTCAAAGCAGAGGTGTAGATATGCTTCAGCCCGACCTTCACATCTTCGGGCGGCTCGGCACGTGTTCTAGAAAGCTGGCTTGGGCGTGATGTAGGTGTCTGAATAGTTAGTAAAATATGGAAAACTATAATTCGATGGAGGGGGTTTGACTACGATCTTATTCCATTCAGGCCCAAATTGTTCAGAGTTGGTCTAGGATTGTTGGGCTTCGGTGTCTCAAGGTATTCGGGTTTAGGACTTCGGGTTGGGGTTTTGGGGTTTAGGGTTTTGTTTCTGCATCGAGTGTACGGGTCAGGCTTACTGGTGGAGACGGCAAGGAGCGATGCTCTTTACCTACCCAGAGAGCCCAAATACCACTTAATTTAAGGAATATACCTTAAATCATAGGGGCCTTACTACATTAAGGAATGTGAGTTTAGGGTTTTAGGGTTTAGGGTTTAGGGATTAAGGAATATACTTTAAATTATAATTAGGGACCTTAATATTATGATTTAAGGTATATTCCTTAATTAAGGGGTATTGGGGCTGTCTGGGCACATGATTCCCTACGATCACGCTCTGCCGCTTAAACCGCGGTGGACCTTTCCTAAGAACGTCAGAACGGCTAAGGGCTGAGGTTTTCCAAGGTCTACGGTTCCATCCCAGAGAGCCCCAATACCCCTTAAAGAAGGAATATTTCCTTAAATTATAGGGGCCTTAATATTATGATTTAAGGCATATTCCTTAATTAACGGGTCATGCTAGGTTCCCCAGTAGTACCCTTTTGCCCTTTTTATTTGTGGGGTCTCCCAAGAAAAGCTGAATGTTAGGGAAAAGGGGTAGCCTTTTTATTAAGGGGTTACTGGGGGACCAAGCATGATGGCACTGAAGTGCGGTTGACCTTGTCTAGGAACATCAGAACGGCTTAGGACTGCGGGTTCTAGGCGTTAGGGTTGTTGGCTTGACAAGGTGATTCAAGGGCTTGGCTTCTTGGGAGTATTCCGTCCCGATTTACAGACCTCTGAAACTGCCCGTTGAGTCTACAACCGCAGGCAGTCTAGGGCCGGGGGTTGAAAAAGCCACTGCAGAAGCCAAAAGAAGTTTCAGTCTCATTCCCTTATTTTCTCTACTATAATTATAATAAGGAGCCTCCAAAACCCTATTCGAATCATTAAGGGCCCTACATTATTCCCTTAATTGTCCCTACCTGAATTGAACTGTATACAATGGAACCCCAAAACTCCAAATCTACGCTTTCTAACCATTAAGGCCCCGAAATGCTGCGTCGTTGGTTTCCCGTTGGGGGCTTCAGAGTCTAGGGCGATGTGTCTTGGAATTTAGCTGCTTTAAGGGTTTAGGGTTTAAGGGGACATATATTGACGAGAAGGGTGTGCCGAGTCACCTTGTACTAAAGCTGTATAGGGGCTGCAGGAGGACGAATTAATCTTATCGACCTCCTTAATGACTTTAGACACACACTGCATTCCCGGGAAGCTTCTCTCACGCAGCTGGGACCTTGCATGGCCCGTCTGTGAGAGCCTCTGAAGCCTCAGACTACAAATGGCCTTTGCAGCAACAGAAGTACACAAGAACTCAAGTATCATTGATCAGTGGTCAGAGCAACATTGTCGGCCCATAATGATGCTGCAACTACGAGCAAACATGCAGTGCTAACAATAATGACAATACCTCTGAATTAGGGAGTATACCTTGAGTCATGGTGCACAATATATTCCTTAATTACATGAGTATTGGACTCTCTGGGTGAACCGCTTCTCTGAGGCACTCGCACTTTCCTTGGGACGCCACTCTCGGCGATGGCGTGCGCCATCTGCCAGCACTACGTTGGAGAGATGAGGGTCGAGGGTTAAGGAGTTTCGGGATTCGGGCTCAGGGTATAGAGGTCTAAGGGACTCAAGGAAACTAGGGATGAGGGTCGAAGGGTGCGAGGTTTTGGGTGACTCAAAAATGGGTCGTGGCCTTTGGTCCTGCCCTCTTGGCCTTCGGGTTAAAGTCTCAAGGGCTGGAGGTTTTCGGGATGTCCTCCCTAACCCATGCCTGTTCCTCTGCTTCTGTTCGTAATTGCGGGGAGGCAGGTATATCGGGCGATGAGTCAAGAAGGCGACTTGGCACGGTATAAGCGGCAAAAGGCAGTTCGAGTGAATACTCGTGAATGACTCGACCCGCGGTGATTGAACGAGATGGCGAGTGAGTCGGCGCGCGAGCGAGCAGACCTTAAAGGAAGAGAGCGTAGGCGAGGGAGTAACAGAAATGAGAAAAAAAAAGATGATAATGGAAAGACCTGCGGGGGAGCCACGCAAGAGCTAGCTTTTGGCGGATGTGAAAACAATTGTTGCAGAGCAGGTCCCCGACGAGGGGAGGGTACTTTATCAGTTCAGAGCTGCGAAGTGTAGGGGCAACGCAGCAGCTGCTGTCACCGAGGAGCAGGAGGCTGGTCATGTGCCGAGGGTCGAAATGGTACTCCGGGTGAGATGTCAGGGTGCACAAAGCATTGGTTGTGATTTCTTGTTATTCTCCTGCTCGTCGTGTGTGGGTGGAGGCCCAAACAGCAGTGGATGCCGCGAAGGAGGTTCGCGGGTGGCTGTTTGCCACAGAAAGCTGCGTGAAGTAGTCCCCGATGAAGGTTACACAAGCGCTGCCAGTTGCAGCGGCCAAAGTGCTGTGCTGAGCGCGAGTGCAAGGAGCGCGTGATCATGCCGCAAACCCATGGGGACGGTGCCTGAGGCATCCTCCTCATCCTCTTCGTCCGCGGACTCGTCTTCGGGAAGTACGGGGAGCTCCTCCAGATCTCCCGTTGTTCGAAGGCCTTTGGGTTCCGGCTACGCGTGCTGCAAAGTTTGGGGCGGCTGGGAGGCATCGCGCACGAAACGCGCACGCAGTGAAGTCAGTTTCCAAGAGTTCACAGCCCCAGAGGTCGTTCATGAGCGGCGTGATCGATTCTAGAATTGGAAGCATGCAGCCGCCGCCTTTTATGGGCATCCTTAGAAAGCCGCTGGAGAAGTTCACAGCGGGAAACTCGCGCCAACAGCAGGGATGCACCAAATTGAACTGAATACGAGCGCACGAGCGAGGTGAAGGAACTGAAACTTCGCTTGCGACGCTCGAAGAAGGTTCAGACGGGCAACAAAGCCCAGCTGCACCAGCGGCTGTTTGAGAAGGTGTCCACAGGAAGTCAGAGTGAGCGAATGCAGAAGTTCATAATATCGTGTGCGCACGAAAGGCCACGAAGAGTCTCACTTTCGTCGCGCGGCCAAAGGTGACCGAGACAGCTGGCGGTCAAAGCGCTTGCAGGCGTGCGCGGTGCGGAGGTTGTGCCCCGGTCCACCTCCCTTAACATGGGTATTGTTGTTTTTGGGTGCACATTCGTTTTTTTTGCGTAGTCATCCGCTACTGTGCAAGCTTGTCATTGTGGAAACACGAAAATGAGGCCGTGCCAGGAAGCGGCGAGGCCAGCCAACCAGTTGCCGTGTCTGCGCTGTGTTGACATGCTGGGGATGGTGACCGACACAGACACATAATTGGACGGAGGTGGTTCGGTGAAGTTGCATGCCGTGAGAAAGCCGGCTTAGAACCGACGTGTGCATTGACCTGTGTAGCCTGAAGATTCTTTCTTGGTCTCTGCAACGGGTGCTGGCCGGTATACATGTCTGGGAACGTGTTCGCCGCATTGTGCCAGTCCAGGATATCTTGTTTTTGAGTTGTTCCCTCGATTGTGTTGCGCATGCTTGTGTGCCTGCTGGGTCTTTATGCGCAGGACGATGACTGGCTTCAGAACTTGCCCAATGGCTGCCGGCCAGAACCACGCCTCAAGGCCTGGCTAGCTGATGCTCAGAACGCCTGCTGGGCGCACCTGGACGACCAAGCTGAGTCGTTCGGAAGACCGATACCTTGAGACATATGTGCTTCTTTTGTTTCCGAAGGGTTGCTGTGTATGTGTGTGGCTGTGGGGGAGCATCTTCAAATGTAACGAGACATGCAGCCCGAATATTGCTCACCTTCCTAGCTCAGGACCGGTCGGGGTCGGAGCCTCCAGCGCCCATGCAAATGGTCAGCGGCGGTCTCGGCAGTTGAGGGGTTTAAAGGTTTAGGAGTTTAGGGCTGTAGGGGTTAAGGGGTCAAGGGTTTAGGGGTTACGGTTTTATAGGGTTTAGGGTTTAGGGGTTTAAGGTTTTAGGGTTCAGGGGTTTAAGGTTCAGGGTTTACGGGTTTAAGGTTTAAGGCTTTAGGGTTTTAGGGTTTAGACTTTAACGTAAACATAAGACCAAAACCCGACAGTCACGAATCTACACTTTCAGCTCTAAGCTTTGAAGCCGTAATCACTACTTTTGGTTCTGAGGGTTGCCAATTTTAGCTATATCAGTGTAATATACCCCAACGAATTAAGGTTTAGGGTTTCGGGTTTACGCTTATTCTAATTGTCAGGCCCCTACATTAAGTCCCAAACCGCAAGCCTTCAAACCCGTATGCCATGAAAATGATGTGCAAGGCTACAAGTCCTGGCCGTTGGGCACTCCTGCGGAGCAAGCCAGGCTAGGCTTCAATTGCGGGGCATCAACTGGGCTCTCTTAAAAGACTTAAGTTAAGTTACCATCCTTGGGATCTATAGTAGCAAAAGGGTTTCCTATTATGGTAGTTTGATTGATTATTTCCTTAGCAACAGACCAGGCAATGACCCAGAGGGTCTTAATGCGTATAGAGTAGAAACTAGGGTTTCTATAGTAGGAATTCGATTATGGTTTGGGGTTTACGGT
Organism: Symbiodinium necroappetens; assembly: GCA_905231915.1. Lineage (NCBI taxonomy): Eukaryota > Dinophyceae > Suessiales > Symbiodiniaceae > Symbiodinium > Symbiodinium necroappetens. Next base: position 21,499 of record CAJNJA010057552.1, read on the forward strand.
TTATTGTACCAACCATAAATGGCAAGATGTTCATACATTCGTCCTGCATATGTTGTTGTTTGGGTTGCACGACAGTCGACAGGCATTTAAACTATGTGAGTGAGGGGCAAACTCCTCTCGACATCGTCTTACTGCTGGAGTCGAAGGTCAAGCCGATCTTCCAGCGCAAAGGGTGCGAATTCGTCATGGAACATGCAGGCGCCTGTCGGAACTCGAAGGATGCAATGCCTTCTTCTGGCAAGTTGTATGGAGGCTACAGGAAGCGCAACCTGGAGGATACTGCCCTGACGCCCCACAGCTTCACATTCGCACGGCGAAGCAGCAGGTCGAATTTTCAGTTTCTGCAATGTTTTCTCATGTTCCAACATGTTTAACCAATCATAACTAAGAGACTGATAGCAACAAAGTTTGACTACCAACTCAACCTGGTTCGTTTAACCCTTGCCAAAGGTAGATGCTCAGGCTTTATTGACCATGGGAATCAACGTTTTGTATGTTGGGCTCTTCTATATGTTGCTTCAGAATGGCAATCTTGCATCTGCACAGTGATGCATCTCTGTCCTGTGGTATTTTCACGGTAGGCTGGCATTCGGGGTTTTGGGTTTTGGGTGGTTTCCGGCTTCTGGAAGGGTCGATTCCATTAGCACCTTCGGTGGGAGAAGTTTGCGGAATTTCCGCCACTAACTGGCAGCCAACCGAACACAAAGTCCGACAGGCAGCCTAGAGCAGTGGTGAGAATCAATGGTCGGAGTTGGGAAAATCTTCGTTGCACACTGCCGCAGTTCTTTCTGCGAGGAATCTGGCATGCGCACCCCCTAAACTCTAAACGCCAAACCCTGCTTGGGGGTTCATGGGTAGTTATACGAGGGGTTATATAAGTCCCCTAAGATGAGTTAGAATAATCATATCTACCCTACTTATACCTTCCCATGAACCTCCAAGTGCATCCTAAGTAAGATTCGTAAGATTTGGAACCGCAGCCCGGGGGGCCTTTGAAGGATGTTATCCTTCGAAACCTGGTATGCCGAAACCTCGTTGCTCCAGGTTTAGGGGTTATAGGGGTTTAGGGCGTAGGGGCATGAGCATCGGGGCCAACATTGCCCTACGCATGTATCACTTGCCGACAGCTTTTCCCGAGAAATCAGCGTTTGCCAAGCTTTGCCATCCTTCTACTAGAGACTCAGTTAAAGCATGTTCAAACACATCCATCATAAAAGACACATCTAGCATAGCCGCCTGAATACTGAGTCATAGTATTTTCTGAGACTCCTCTCATGAAGCCTTAAGGGAAGCCTAACGATCCCGTGAAAGGAGCCCTTTTCAAATCTTTCAGGCCCCTCCATAAGAAAACGCAGCGCCCTCTCGCACGGCCCCTTGGTAACAGGCGAACGGCGAGCTCCTTGATCAAAGACTGGATTCTTGTTCAGGGACTTAATTAGGGTTACTACGATGAGGATACCATATCATTTACTACAGATCATATTATGGTAACTTAAACTAAGTTTCTTAACGTAACAAGAACACAGAAGAAGTGCATCAGGAGTAAGGGGTCGCTGTGTAGGGCTTGTAGCGTTCAGGACAAAGAGTCGCTGTTTTGATGGGTTACCTTTGCGGAGGTTCGCTGCAGGGTTGAATTCAGGGTTTTGGGTTTGGACTTCATGAGGTAAAGCCTAAACCTTGGATACTGCCCCCACTCAGTAACAGTTGAGTAATATTCAGAATATGACATATAAGGCCCTTGATAGTAGCTCTATTATAGACTGTTACAATATGGGGGGCAGTACCCAACCTAAACCCAACACCCCTAAACCCCAAACCCTAAACCCTGAACCCCCAAACCCTAAACCCCCAAACCCTAAACCCCTACACCCTAAACCCCTAAACCCTAAACCCCGACACCCTGAACCATCTTGAGCCCCTCCCACATGCAACCGTCACACCTCGGGAACACTCGAGTTCAGCTTGCAGCTTCCCTTATTGTAGTGCCTTTTTGGGATTACCTTAGGGTTTAGGGTTTAGGGTTTTGGGTTTAGGGATCCTAAATCCTAAATACGAACTACGATGGAGCCTATGCGTAAGGATTTAGGGTTTCGGGTGTTAGGTTTCAGGCTTCGCTCCCTCGTTAGGGCTTAGGGTTTAGAGGTCACAACTGGTTCTGCATTTTGTTGCCCAAAACCCTAAAACCCTAAACCCTAAATACTACGCACCCTGATCCTTTAAGTGCACGTTGACGTGCCTCTGCACTTCACGCCCGTTAACCTTTAAAGCTCTTACGAGTGCTGAAGCAATGTACGTAGACCCCTGATGAATACGCACCCCTTTCTTTCGGGGCGCTCACGTTAGGATCCCCGTTGTGGCACCGTGTACCCAGAGAACCCAATACACCTTAATTGATCAAGGAATATACCTAAAATTATAGGGGGCTTAACATTATGATTTAAGGCATATTCCTTAATTAAGGCACGCATCTGGGAAAAAAACCACCTTGCTCGCTCCGGTGCTCATCGTCGCATTGTTGCTCCAGGGGTTGGGGGAAGTTAGGGAGCCGTAATACGTATGTCAGGGCAATTGTCATAGTGTTGCTGGGACTGTGATGGGACGCCAGGACAGTGACTCTCTACTTAGTTATACTAGTGGTTAAACTCTTCCATGATAGTGAGGTCAACTCATCATAATAATGATGAAAGTCTTTCGCTCAGAAGGCACTTTGAGGCCGCATAGTGCACCCAACAAACTGGTCACGAAAT
>CAJNJA010057563.1:0-24243 GCA_905231915.1 Symbiodinium necroappetens
GGCTGTCACGGTTTAGGGTTTTAGGGTTTGTGGTTTATGGTTGAGCCTCGATCGATGTTGGGTTACGAATGTGCCCGTACCATACGAAAACCAATACTAGCACTGGCACGAATGCCTTAGGCCACCGCTCTCGTACTACTCATAGTCATGCTCATACTCAAATCCATGCTCATACACATACTCACACTCATTGTAGTACATTGTGATAGCATGCTATAGCAAAGCTGAGAATAGTACTAAGAAAATGGCTGCATTCGGACCCGTCCATGTACGAAAAAAACCAAAATACCAAGGCCACGTAGTTTAAGGTATATTCTTTAGCTAGGGGGGTATTGGGCTCCCCCAGGTAACCCAGGTCCGCTGTTGGCGCAAGGAAAGGATCTTGCTCTAGACTCAGCCTTCACACGGTTCTTTGGAATTTGAGGCTGCGTGAAATATAGTGACTACTACTAGACGATTGCTGCTACCACCACCACCACCACGACGAAGACTACTACTGTTACGACGACGACTACTAATTACCCCTTGTGCTTCTACTTCCGCTCTTACTATTGCTAGTGCTGCTAGTGCTGCTAGTGCTGCTAGTACTGCTAGTGCTACTAGCGCTACTAGTGCTACTAGTGCTACTAGTGCTACTAGTGCTACGTGTACTAGCAGGGCAGCAGAACACGACGGCCGCTGCTACTGCGACTGCTGCTGCTATTACCCTAAAAACTGCGTAAGTAGGGGGACGTGAGGCCGCAATGCGTGGTGCGATATCGCCAGGCACAGGGCCTGCTCAAGAACCCGTCGCACGTCCGCTGCGTGCAAGCTCAAAGCTACCCTAAGAACCTCAAAGACCCTGAGCCCCGAAAACCCCTGAAGCCGTAAACCCTTACGTAAGGGTGGCTTAAATTAAAGCAGTCCCTACTGTATATAGGTACTTCAGAGCCAAAGGGTATACTATTTGGGCACCTGGACCTTTAGGGTCAGGCCTGACAAACCCTATCGCGACGAGCAGCTATCTGCCGAATCTGGCGGTTCTTTTCGGGAGGAAGGACGCACCAATGAGGTCGACTTGAGCGGTGATCCTGAGGCGGCTTCCTTCGGGTGTTGGGGTTTGGGGTGTCAGGCGGCTTCATTGCTGGTTTCGGAGTTTTCGGATGCGGGGAATGGTACTTAGGGGTTTTGCATTGAGCCCCTGACGCAAGGAATTTGCAGAATTCGAAGTTTGGGAGTCGGAGTTGTGAATGCAGGTTGCTGCAAGCTAGTGCCATGGGTGCAAGTTATTAACAAGATCAATCTCCTGGAGGAGCGGAATGAGAAGGTTTTCTCGCTTTGTTTAACCATGGCCATCAGCATCATCATCGAAGGGAAGGTGCAGCATGCCCCAATATCATTCCCATCAGCATGATCATCCTCCAACATCCTTCTGTCCGAAGCCCAAACAGTGTAACTTCTCCAGTACTTCGCCGGGAGAGAGCTCTCTATATGCTGTCAAGCTTATTATTTTTTGTGGGTCTCATCTTAAGAACCCTGAACTGAACGTTGCACGCCCTAAATCCCTAAACCCCCAGGTACCTACTATATATAGGGTACTAGAGCCCCTAGGGTCCTATATAGTAGGTACCTGGGGGGTTAGGGAATCTTAACATCTCAATCCCAAGTTCTATACCCCAAATCCTATGTAACCCTAGACTTCAAGACCCAGAAGTCGGTCTCTCTGCGGTCGAGGTGGAGCCTCGCGCCTTCAGCGCGTTGCTCATGTACCTCATGTCCGACTGCTTCTCTTCCAAGGTACAGCGTTTTAGGGTTTAGGGCACAGGGTTTATAGGGTTTAGGGTCTACAGGGTATATGGGGTGTAGGGTCTGAGGTATATAGGGTCGAGGGTAGAGGGTGTATCGGGGTTAGTGGACATGGTTTAGGGTGTAGGGTATACACGGGTTGTAGGGTTTATGGTATAGGGCCAGTACAGGGCTTGGGGTTTCGCTACTCCTCTTCCAGGCGCTGCGTCAGAGTGGGCCTCTAACACCCTTTAGGGCTATGGGTTTGGGTTTAGCTTAGGGTTTAGGATTAGGGTTTGAGAGATGTGCTCGCATTTTCATCGTCACCACCTCTACACGACTCTATATTCAGTATTTCAGTATCATAGCCATCACCATCATCAGCATCATCGTCACTAGCATCGTGTACGGCTTAGCGCCGCTAGCAGAAAGCCACATACGCAGCAACACGATCATCGATGCCCTAACGTAGCAACATGGTCATCCCTAAACCCTAAACCATCAACAACGACAACAGCAGCAGCAACGACAACAGCAGCACGGCAGCCGAAGCTTCGTCTTCGGTGGTGCAGGGAGACATCAACTTCGCGTTTGCCGTGCGTCGCCTGGCAGACCGCTATGGTCTAATGCAGCTGGTGGACAAGGTCGAAGAGGAGTTGGAGGGACGCTCGGTCTTCCGGATTACAGAGTAGGTCCTTACCACAAGAGGGTTCAAAGATTCCGGATGAAGGGTTTTTGGATGTGTGGCTTGGTGCTTCGTAGCCTGCAGCTTTCAGGCCCAAGGTTCCAAAGTTGACTAGGGAAGAACATGAGCATGTACAGGGCGGCTCTAAGTCGAACGTTGTCCAAAGCATGATGTCTATTGGCCACAGGCTTGAGCTCGGGGGTGTTACAGTCATAGGACCTCAGGTATTGGCCAGTACTCCGAGAGCTATGTGCAAAAAGCATTTTTTGGCCTGATGCATACAGCATTGTACCTACTACATAGCAGTACATGACCTCTATAGTCAATGCTGACTAGTGGCCTCTACGAGATACCGCTAACAATCTGTTTAGTGCTTGAGACTTGCCCAACCTGTTGCAGCACTTAGCGGATCTGCGTAAGCCGTAAGCATGCAAGTTGCCCGATCTTTGGGAACTACGTGCGACAATGCTCCAAAGGGAAAACCCACACCCTTACCCAAAGTAGGTGTAACCACAGTCCATAAACGATACCTCGAACCCCAAACCAGACCCGTGATCTAAACCTCAGAGCCTCGAATCTCAGCCATGAATCCTCAAACCTACAGGCCAAACTTCACGACATCCAGGTTCTTGGGGCCGAAATCGCAACAAAGGGCATGACAGGGATTCACAGGCTGTGTGCAGCACCTTGAAGTCTTGTTGTGATTGACCTTGAGGTTGTCTTTAAAGCCAATACCACATATGGCCGCACCATGATACTTGTAAGGACTGCTGCGTGCTGACAACGTTCTGAGCTTCTTCGGGAAGGCGGGTGCATTCGGGATGGATGTGGGATCCAGGCCATCATAGCTAGACCAGGGCTTCGGGATGTATTATACTACACCTGAACTATAAGAAGGAAACCTAAGCTTGTTACTGCCATAATTATTCAGACGCCTACTGTAGAATTGCTTGAGGTTTAAGGTTTGGGGTTTTGGGTTTAGGGATGTTTTAGGGTTTAGGGTTTAGGGAGCGGTTGTGCGCTATGAGGCCGGCTGAAATCAGCTACGAGGAACTTTCCCCCTGGACTCCCAAACTTTACTTTACAGTCCAGTCGTAGAGTACGTATCCTTTTGCTGTGGACTCGGTTCATGACCCGATGTGCTCTAACCTTTCTAAATTTACGATAACCCTTAGCATCTAGACAGTGTAAGCCCTAATCAAAGAAGTGCCCTCAAAAAAGCAGCATACCTGCACGAATAGTGTTGAACAGAAAAGGACTGAATCCGTAGCTTCATGCCTTGCACCACAGCTTTTATGCCTTGTACAATATCAGATTTATCCACACCAAGCTGGGAGTTTCAATCCGTTAGTCCTGAACTTCTGAGCACGCTGTGGGATGGCTTACGGTAATCGTTGAAACCACGAAATCCCGAAATCCGAAACCGCGTCCCTAAACCCTAAGCTAAGCCGTTGAGAAGGAACATCCCAATGACAGAATGTAGGGGCCGAAATATTTACTAATACTATTTTGGGGGCGTCCTTATTACAAGTATTATACTGGTAGTATATTGGGCCCCAACGCCCTATTCTAATAATTACAGCCCCCGAAACCCTAAATCCCCAAACCCTAAACCCTAAAGCCATAAGGTGGTGGGCAGTGGTGGCCGCCTTGAGTCGGCTTGCCTCGAGTGCCCGTGTCTGCCTTCATGGGGACAAGTTGGCAAAGTAACATCCTCCAAACCCCAGGCTTCCTTTTAGGTTTAGGGTTTAGGGCATTTGTTTAGATTACCGTAACCCCCCCAAACCCCAGGTTTCCTTTTAGGTTTAGGGTTTAGGGTTTAGGGCTTTTGTTTAGATTACCCCGTGAGGTTCGGACGGCAGGGTTGGGATTTTAGTCGCTTGAGGGGAGAACCCGAAGACCTGAATTCAAAACCCTAAACCCCGAAGCTCTGCACCCCAAACCGGACACCCAAAGCCCTGAGCCATCAAATCCAAGGACATGGACCCTAGGCTCTAGAGTTCAGGGCACCAGATGTCATTTCGTTTCAGCAAGCTTCGCATTTCGAGCAGAGGAGCTTTGTCCATGAGTTTGAGGCTTTCGCTTTTTGTCCAGCTTCTGCTTCTGAGCTTTGGATGGAACGGATGCAAGAATTATGTAGGGTTTAGGGTGTAGGATGCAAGAATTAGGGTTTAGGGTGTAGCGTCCAGGACTAGGACTCCAGAGACTGCTCCTTTGAACATCATCAACATCGGCATGTGCGTCCCTACCATCAGTCGTCGTCGTAGCAGCACAAACAGCATGAGCATCACAGGTACTAGCAGATACAGTAGTAGTGGAAGATGCACACTTGGAAATGAAGGTAGAGCCGGTAGTGGCAGCTTCGCCTGTGGCGGTGGTGAGGGGGGAGGAAGCATTCGATAGTCCTAAGAGTCAGAAGATACATTTTAGGAGTAGCAACAGCAACATGACTGCCCACACAGCCCTCGATGCTACCCTTGATATTTCAACAGGGCTCAGGGTTTGGGGTGTTCACGGGTCTGTGTCCCAGCTTCTTCCGTGCTTGGAGGAGTATTTGTCAGCCAACGCTGCTGAAACCTGGGTGCCATTCTGAGCCCTTAATTTTGGATTCGTAGACACATACTCTACTAAACCCTAAGGCCCTAAGACATAAGCTGTCGTCAACCACAGAAGTCCTGAGGCTTGTCAAAGCCAACGGATGCCTCGTCCTGGAGACCAACCGATCTTTGCTGGCAAGTTCGGGGCACCAGATTGTACCATGCAGAACTCTAGGATGCACGAAGATGTGATGCTCAAAGCTAAACCCTCAAACCTAAAGCCCTAACTCTGAAGCTCAGAATCAAAAGCTAAAACGTAGGCTCGAAGGGCCTACAGGCTAGAATAGTGCAATTACAAATTCCAAATTAGGATAGCGCGAAAGTGAGAGCTCATGCGGCATTCGCGAATGTGGGGCTACGACGGCTTTACTATCGGGTTTAGATCTGCAAGGGAATTCAGGGTTCAGCAGGTAGCCAGGGTTGGTTGAAAAAAGAGGCCAAATCAAAGCTTTAAGCCCTAAACCCCTAAACCCCTAAACCCTGAAACCCTAAACCCCTAAACCCTAAACCCTAAACCCAAACTCCATGCCCAAAGCTCCCGATGCAAATCCCAGGCCTTGGGATGGAACTTGTCTTGCAAGGCGTAGAGCGTACCTTAGACTACCATGGCCTACTTTTATTGGTAGGTTCTCACCATGAACCCTAATGTGGAAGGTCCAGGGGCCTTACAAAAAGTGGAGTTTAGCCGAAACCCCAAACCCGAAGCGCTAAGCCCTAAACCCTAAAAGCCCTAAACCGGCTAGGTCAGCAGTCAAAGCAGCGGCTGTTGGACCCCGCACCTCAGCATCTAAACCCTCTGAGCCTGAGCCTCTACAGCCCTAAAGCCCTACAAACCCAAACCTCTACAACCCAATTTTTTCCCCGAACCCCAAAAAAGCTCCAACTATCCTAAACCCTACTAAGCCCTATACACCCTGAACCCCACAAGGCTCCGACTACCCTAAGGCCAAAGAGCCCTAGAAGCCAGGCCCATGATCCTTCACTGCCGAGGTCAGCCGTAAACCTCTGAACCCCTCAAGCAGGGTTTAGGGTTTAGGGTTTAGGATTTACGGTTTAGGGTTTAGGGTTTAGGGAGAACCCTATAAGCCCTATGAGCCTTAGAGCTGTAAGCTCCCTAAACACTAGAAGGGGTTTAGGGTTTCGGGTTTAGGGACCCCGAACCTCTAAAGTCGTGATCTTGGGCTACCGAGGAGACAAGCTGGACCAGATCGTGGATGAAAACTCGGTGCCGGGACGACTTTTAAGGTTTAGGGTTTAGGCCATTAGAGGGCTCTCGGGTTTAGGGTTAGGCTTGAAAGCTAGTTGGGCTAATCAGGGTTCTCCTAGGGGGTTTGAGGGTTAGGGTTCAGGCTTCAGGGTTTAGGGTTTAGTCTAGGACATTTTCAGGTGGGTAGTTACCGTTATAGAAGCCTTATGGAAGCCCTATAAACCCTAAACTCGCCACCTGTAGTTCCTGTAATTAGAGTTTAGGTGTCAGGGTGCTGGGTGGGAAACTAGTGCTCCAATTGTCCGATGTAGGCGGGTTGGTTCCGAGAGTCCCGAACATACTTGCTATGAAACCCTAGAAACAATTATTAAAAAAACCCTTTAGAAACCATGGACAAATCCTTATTAGAAACCCTATAACATCTGAGACTCATAAAGACCCTAGACAAGTTTACATCACCTGAGAACCCGAAGATGGCAAAAAGAGCCAAGGATCTAACCAAGGCGCTCTTGCAGCTGCTAGTAGACAGTCGGAACCGCTCCTCTGCCTAAATGTGGCATTCAGAGGTTTGGGGCTTTAGGGGTCTGTAGGGCTTAGTGGAGTAGTTTTTTAGGGGTTTAGGGTTTAGGGCTCAGGAAGTTGAAAAGGGCTTTGTAAAAGGTTCCTGAAAGGGTCCTAGGACGCCTCCTAGTGAGGATTCAAGGGCTCTCCCTTCCTAGAAAGTTTCTTTCAGCGTTGAAGAGGCTTCCTTCGGGTTCCCTTAAGGCGGGTTGCTGCAAGGGCTCCAGCCCCTGAAGCGTAAACGGTTTAGGTCGGCTGTTTACCCGAAAAGGCAGTACAGAGTTTGGATTTACGGTTTAGGATTTAGGGTTTGTAGTTTAGGGTTGAGGCTGTACATAGCCCTTGGTATCGCTAAGCCCTTGCTTTCGGAGTCTTAGCGCTGTAGGTGTAGGACTTCATTCTGTGAGGCTTCGGGTCTGCGGTGTAGAGTTTCGGGCTTGGGCCTAGACTTTAGGGTTCAGGGGTGTAGGGTTTTTGGCGTTCAGGGTTTAGGCGTTTAGGGGTTTAGGGTTTAGGGGTTTAGGGTTTAGGGGTTTAGGGTTTAGGCGGGTTTAGGGTTTAGGACCTTTTAAATGTTTAGGGGTCTAGGCTTTAGAGTTGAAGGTTTCGAGTCTAGGGTTTCGGGGATCAGCGTAGCCCAGCCACAACAAACAAACCCACGTTGTACTGAACCCTAAACCCTAAACCCTAAACCCTAAACCCTAAACTAAATAATAAACCCTAAACCCTAAACCTTCTGCAATCGAGGCCTGTTGTAGGGGAGGGCTGCTCTCAGGGGCCCTTGAGAACGCCTACAGGAGCCTTTGAATAGCCTAAAGCTCAGGGGTGCTTAGAAATACTTCTTCATCTTTGCGTTTTCATAATCCCTAAACAGCTAAAATTCTGGTTTTTGTTGCTAGGGTCCCAAGTTCAGCATAGCACGAAGAGGCTGGCTTAACTAAGCTGGCAGACTCGAGCCGCGAGCCCGATCCTTCTCTGAAACCGTACCTCTTGGCCAGCAAGGGTTTAGGCTTTAGGGTTTAGGGTTATAAATTGCCAAGACGTACGGAACTCGCGAATCTCACGCAACGAGCCCTGCAGGAATGAATCGGGATACTAAGACTCGCACGGAGCACGCTTGTCCCCAAACCCTAAACGTCCAAATCCTACACAATAAATCTCCCTAAGCCCTTCATTTCTAAACCCTAAGCCCTAAACCATAGGCTAGATTCCGTTAAAAACAAGCCCAGGAGACTGCCCACACTGCGGAGACGTCGCACTTTGAGTTCGAGTGCTGAGAGTTCCCGCAGCTGTCGGCTACCTCAGCGGCTGCTCCGGGCCCACCCAGACCGACCCTGCACTGACCGTGGCAGTAGGGAGTAGTAGTAGTAGTAGTAGTAGTAGCAGCAGTAGTAGTAGTAGTAGTAGTAGTAGAAGCAGTAGCAGAAGTACTATGAGTACTACTAGTACTAGTAGTACTAGTAGTGCGAGTAGTACTAGTAGTAAGACTGTTATCCTTCGCACCAGTAGCAGGAGCGGTCGTAGGAGCAGGGTGTCCCGGGGAGGGCCAAGCAGGGATGCACTCCAATTAACCTGCACCCTGCGTGATCGAGGAGGTCCAGTGACGCCCAGGAAGAGGCAGCACAACGAAGGTACGGGTCGGCGCAAGATGGACGAGGAGGCTGCAGGATGCCGGATGTTTAGAGCCTGTAGTTGTCATATGCATGTGTAAAATTGTCCTAAACCCTAAACCCTAAACCATTTAGGGTTTAGGGTTTAGGGATTGTCATGTATTGTAATCGTCTTGTCGTCTAGTTGTTTATGGACTTCTGCACTTTGCGGCCATGCCAGCCAGAGTCCACCTGTCTGGCCGACCTGTTCGGCTAAACTTCCCGGAGGTGGAGGCTCAGGTCGACACGAGGAACAAGTTGGCTCGAAGAGCTCTGCGGTGTCTGGGCTATCTCATGTATGTCCTTTCTGGGACCAGGAGTGCAACAAACATCCGAAAGGTTGTTAAGCATTCCCATGTCCAGAGGTGCAATGCATGTCCGGTACCAGGCACCTGTACAGCCTGCTCCAATGTGCCGAAGCTCCCCGAGAATCCGAGAGCGAGCAGTTGACCGAAAGCAGGTCTCGCCGAAGTTTCAGAGAGTGCTTGCTCTCATCCCGATCTAGGACTTTTGAAGGGAGCTGGGCCTGAGAGGTTCCAAGCTTCCTCGAAGAACCGGGAGAATCTCCAGAGCTGGGGGCATCTGCGAGTCAGAGCCTGCCAGCTTTGAGTAGCTTGGATGCCAAGCATGTCTAAGCCTGATTATTTTGGACATCTGCGTGGTGCAGCAAGCATCCGCGTACCGTCTGCGATAACTTGAGGAAAGCCGATCTGCACATGCGATTGGCAGTTTCCCCTGCAGAGCCGGAGAAAGCAGCATGTGTGCTGCTGATGCTGTGCATGCTGGCGAACCCCGCTCCGATCCCACTTTTTAGGATTCCGGGGTCCCAGCTGCCATCGTTTCACAAAAGCCTCCAACATATGGCGTTTTCCCCCGGAGCGCATGATTTAAATGGGCACTGGCCAAAAGAGTCCCCACATATCCAGAGCCGAATCTCTGTTCTGTAGCTGTCTCGTAAGGGCTCAGCAAGGAGACAGATTAGATCTTGTCAGTGGTGTTAGATCACATTAGATCCGAGAGTCTTCATCCATGCCACAGTCATCCGGGCTTCGGAGAGGGCTTTTATATCGTTTCGGACTTGGTTTTTTCATGCTCCTGGACCTTCTTAGAATAGGATTCAGGATTACCTACAAGGGGCCACTCTAGGACTGCTTTCACAAAGGGGCACCCCAACCTCAAACCTGCCGAGAGGAGCAGCCTTACCGATCAGCAGCAGCCTCCTAAATCCACTGCTTAGATCAAACCCCTTTCTTAGTTCCCTCTTCTTGCAAAGGCTTTACACGTCGGATCCGGCGAGCTGGACTGTTTGATCCGTAATTCCGATCTTTTGCTTCGAGCTTTGTTAAAAGAGCCAGTTCAAGCTACAACAAGTAATTACCCTAAACCCGACACCCCTAAACCCTAAACCCCTAAGCCCCTAAACCCTCAACCCCTAAGCCCGAAACCCCTAAACCCCTAAACCCTAACAGCCCAAACCCCCTAAACCCAAAACCCCCAGCAAGGTCTCTCTTGTGTCAACCAAGGATTTGGAACGTGAGAAGGAGAAGGAGCGGCAGAAGGAGCTCGAGCGCCGAAGAGAGGCCGTTTTGGGTTCAGGGCTTTGGGTTTTAGGGTGCAGGGTTTAGTGTTTAGAGTTTAGGGGACTGGCTGAGTTACCGAACCGTAAATAGTGCTCAATCAGGATCTAAGCTAGTTGCTGTGGTCATTGAAGTCTGTTTTTTGTCTGTAGAGGCTACTTGATTCACTTGGGTAGTTCTCTAAATTAGGGTCCCTTTTTAGGTCCCCAATATAGTGCCGCACCCTTATAAAAAGGACCCCCCCAAGGGGACCCTAATTTAGAAAACTACCCACTTGTTGCTTCGAGACACGTCGAAATCGGCTTAGGGCCCAGCTTGGGTTTGGGGGTTAGGGTTTAGGGTTTATAGGGTTTATAGGGTTTATAGGGTTTATAGGGTTTATAGGGTTTATAGGGTTTATAGGGTTTAGGGGGGGGTATAGCTTAGGATTGATAGGTCGTTGTCTTGCTGACTCCTTCCGAAATCTTTCGAAACACTTCACAAGACGGGCCAGGCTCTGGGATGATCGAATCCTACGGGTTTTGGGTTTAGGGTAGAGATCCCCCCGTGTTACCTGATGGAAATCCATGCGCTCCTGCTTCTGGCAGAAGTTTGTCCTTCCCTTCCCTTCCCCTTCCTCTCTAGACCCAAAACCCTAAACCCTGAACCCAAAACCCTGAACCCTAAACCCAAACCCTGAACCCAAAACCCTAAACCCTGAACCCAAAACCCTGAACCTTGAACCCTGAACCCTAAACCCTGAACCCATCTTTTTCGGCGCGCCTGCAGTACACCGGGCCCCGAACTGGGACCTGCTGCGGTTTTAGGGTTTAGGGTTTTGGTTTAGGGTTGTAGGGTTTAGGGTTTAGGGTTTTGGTTTAGGGTTGTAGGGTTTAGGTTTAGGGTTTGGGGTTTTGGTTTCGGGTTGTAGGGTTTAGGGTTTGGGGTTTTGGTTTCGGGTTGTAGGGTTTAGGGCTTAGGGTTTAGGGTTTTGGTTTAGCGTTGTGGGGTTTAGGGTTGGTTTAGGGTTGTAGGGTTTTGGATTTAGGGTTTAGGGTTTTGGTTTAGGGTTGCAGGGTCGTTTGAGGTCTCCCAAAACCCTAGACCCAACAAAATTGAAATCATGAGGATGCGCTTGACTTTCAATCACAGCTACCCAGGAAGGGTCCTCCGAGTAGACTAAACGCCTTAACTGCTTAGAGATTTTCACCTTGGAGGTTGTCTTGCCGACCACACAAAGCAGCATACAGATTCTTGAACGAAATTCCTGCGAAAGCCACAAGACCTTGTAAGACCTACGGAAACCTCAACCCCTAACCCAAAACACCCAAACCCTCTCAGGCCTACAAAGCGCCCTGCCTTAAGGACGAAAAGAACCCTACAAGGGTTCGGGGTTCATGTACCATATAAGGATTCATAGTATAAGGGGTATAGGGCCCCTACTTTTAAGGGTCATTTAGTCCTTAAGGTGTGCCCTAAACCCTAAGCCCTAAACCGTTGTGCACCCAGGCGAAGCGACAGTTGGAGCGCGAGAAGGAGGAGAAGCGGAGAGAGTCCGGAGCCCAAAGAAAAGCCCAAAAGCCTTGCAGGATTAGGGCCCCCCCCCCTTAAGCCCTACCTGTAGCCGGAAAGACCTACCTTTTTAGGGTTCCTTATGATGCTTTCGATATATAGTTTCCTTATAATGGTAGGGCTTCTCGGTTAGAGGTAAACCCTAAGCCCTAAAAGCCCCAAAACCCCAAACCCTAAGCAAGCCCTAAAACCCTAAAACCCCAAATCCTAGGTAAGCCCTACAAACCCTAAATCCCCAAATCCTAAGTAAGCCCTAAAACCCTACAGTCCTCAAGAGGCAGCAAAGCCGAAGCTCGTCCTGGCTTGTCGTGCTGTTTCGGGTTAGGGTTTAGGGTTTAGAGTTTTGGGTTTTAGGGTTTAGGGCCTAGGGTTCAGGGCTTAGGGTTTAGGGTGTAGGGTTTAGGGTTTAGGGTTTAGGGTGTAGGGTTTAAGTTTGGGGTTTGGGGTTCGAGTTATGTCACCGGGGTGCACAGGGCTTTTAGAATTTTGAGTGCAGGGCTCATGTGTCAGCATGTCAATGGAGACCCATAGCAGTAGTAGAACTAGTATGATCGTAAGATGTGGTGTTAGCGCTGTGATTTGTCATTGGCTTATTTGCAATATTATTCCTGAGCTGTGTAGTCTTGCTCGTTCTGCCTGCTGTGGCGCTGTCTGAAGATTCGACCTCGAACTGTGTTGGGTTTGGGTTTGCATGTAGGGTTTGGTGCACTCAGGCTTTACATTACGCATACCACGTTGTCTGGTGCATCCTCCACTTGCCCAAGGAAGAAAGCCAAGAAGAAGGAGAAGAAGGGTAAAAAGGCGAGGCATCTTTCTCGCGATGCTCGTGTCGTTGAGCGTGTGACGTGTTTGATGCCACTGTTATGAGGTTTGGTGCTGCTGTACCCTGAAGACCCACCACCCTAAAAAAAGGAAAGCCCTCATTAAACCAGAAAGACTCAGCTCCAGACCCCGATACCCGGAAGCCGTGCCGGAAGCCCAAATGCCCAAAGCCCCCCCCAAGCCCCAAGGAATCCTGGCTTCCACAAAAGCCCGCTAGCATCTGCTACCCAAACACCCTAACCTTCCTAAATCTCAAGCCTTCTGCGTCCGGGGTTTAGTAAAGCGTTTCGAGCTTTCGGCCTCATGCATGTGACTTGAGCCTCAACCGAGCAGGTTCAAGGCGGCCGAGGTGTTCGGGATGAAGTGTTGAGTTTATGATTCATATAGTTCAATGTTCCAAGAGGACTCGCTATGGGGTTCATGGCATATGATCCAGACTTGATTTCCTGAATTCGAGGCCGAGGGGTATATGCTTCAGAGTTAGCTGGTTTACGGGGCTTAGGGTTTCGGTTCCCAGGCAACTCTGAGCTGTGAAGGCACTCCAAGGAGCTCCACCACACAGAAGCTAGCTCGTCCCCCAAACATCCCAAAACCCTACCAGTCTAACAAGTATGGCCCCTCTATGACTAGGTGCCCCAGTAGTACCCTTTTGCCCTTTTTAGTTTGGGGTCCCCTTATTAAAGCCGAATATTAAGAAAAAGGGTACCCTTATTATTAAGGGGTTACTGGGGAACCTAGATGAACAAGAAGTCAAGACCCCAACGCGCTCTTCTGGTCACCCCGAACATGCGACCAGTCATCTCCCAAGCCCTGAAGTTTCATATGGGTAGCTCTCTAAATTATGGCCCCCTTTTTAGGTCCCCAATGTAGTACGGCACCCTTATAATAAGGACACTAAAAGGGACCCTAATTGAGAGAACTACCCAGATGCCTGTGAATCAAATTCCTAAATCCAAAATCCCAAGCTTGCGGCAGGGAGAGAAGATCAGCAGCGAAAGCAGCGATGGTGGGATCACTCTGACAGGCGCGCTGTGTTCAATTTAACTCCTTGGGGTGACATTGAAAATCAGGCCATTAATTACAATAGCCGCAGGGCCCCCATATTCGAAGCTACGCTCCCACAGGAACACCACATTTCTCCGGAAGGTGGTGCGGTTAGTGTGGCGTACGTGCGAAATAAACGTAAGAGTGCAGATCGGTACCTCGAGCCCTCTGCACAACGAGCTGAACTACGGCCAGCGCGCCCTACGCCCACCCAGGTCAACTTGACATTCCATTTGTCTCCGAAACCCTGAACCCCCAAACTCCCTGAACTCGAAACCTGAAACCCTAGAGCCGAAAAAAACCTAAAGCCCCCAAACCCTAAACCTTAAAAGCATGAACCCCTAAACCCTAACTAAACCCTAAACTCCTGAAACCCTAACCCATAGAAACCCTCATGGCAATGTTGATCAGGTCTTGTCGGCGGAACGCCAATGTTAGCGCAGGAGGCGCAGCCCCAAAATCCTACGATAAAGGCCGTAATAAATGCCTATACCATGTAGAGGGCTCCTCATTGTAGTTATAGTATAATATACCCCAAAACCCTATTCTAATTGTTAAGGCCCCTATATTACTTGGTGGGTCCTGGGACTTGGCAAGTGGGGATGGGACGCAGTAAGTTAAAGGCCTCCCCATAACAGCACTTGAGACCCTTTACCAAGAAGCTCCATGGCAATTCCCTTTTCGGGTTACCTTGTAGGATCCTAAATATGAAGCTGCTGAAAGGAAGGCTACAATGGAGACTGTGGGTATAGGGTCATACTGGCATACCCTACCCCTTTCTTCGGGTATCTTTCTATATCCCAGAGCCCATAACCCCAAAACCAGGTACCTTTAAAAGGGGGTAGGGTATGACCCTCTAGGCATCATCAACTCTTTAAGGAATTCTTCCAGCAGCCCTTTAAAGGAGCCCGTCAAAGGAAGCCGGATAAGAGACTCCTAATCTTATGTATCACGGCCTCCACATTTGGATCCTGTATAATCTTCCCGGGTTCCCAGAACACGGGTTATGAAAAGCACGGTTTATCGGGTTTGGGCTTTGGGTTTAGGGTTCTATCCTTCATCCTTTCTGTCGCAGTCGTCATAGGTTGTACAAGCTTTGAAACCTGGGGACCCTACCAACACCCCGAATCCTAAACTCAGAGCGAGAAATCCCAGACTTCTTCAACCCCAAATCCCAAACTCTACACCCCAAAACCTACCGCTTGAAATCTGCCAACCCCCAAGCCCCAACCCCAACACAAAGCCCAAAACCTTCGAACTTTCAGTTCGAGTGTTCTGAGGCTTTTGGGATTGTTTCAGGGCATCCATCTCGAGTCATATAAACGGGGGATGCACGAACCCGGAAGTTAGCACTGCTTGTGGCTTCTATAGTGCGCTGTAAAGTTCAAAGGAGCCTTTCAGGCGCATTGATAAGGCTTTTCCACGGTGGCATTCATAGCGTTTTATACAGGGTCTTATGGACCCCAAACGGCGGTGCTGTTTGTGCACTTGAGATATGAGCTATAGGCTGCCAGAGAACCCTGGGCCCTAAACCCCTTAATCCTGAACCCCTAACCCCGCCCTAAACCCCAAACCCCCTCAACCCCTAACCGCCCGGAACCCAAAACCCTAAACCCAAAACCCTAATCCCTAAGCTCTAAACCCTAAACCCTCCCCTAAAAATCCAGCCCTAAGCAAACCAGTCGACGAGGCCAAAGCCGCTTCCGCAGCCGCTAGATCTGTGGACTTGGACTGCAGGGTTTGGGGTGTCTTCGGGTTTAGGGTTTAGGGTATCTGGGGGATTTAGGGTTTAAGGTTTAGGGTTTTAGGGTTTAGGGTTTAGGGGTTCAGGGTTTAGGGGTTTGGGGTTTAGGGTTTCTTTGGGTGTCTTTGGGTCTCTTTGGGTTTAGGGGGCTCTGAACACCACGCGCCGTGAATCCTGAAGTCCTAAACCTTGAACTCTGAACCTAAACCCTACACCCAAAACCTTAAACCCAAGCCCCTAAAAACCCTTAAACACCCTCAATCCCTACACCTTAAACCGGGTAACCCTAAACCTTAAACCCTAAACCCTGAACCTTAACCTTTAACCCTTCAGCATGATAAGCCCTCACCCAGGTCTGGCCTTCCAGGCCATGATAGTGAAGCTGCTTAGGGAAGTTTGGGGCTTCAGGGTTTTGGGGTTTAGGGTTTAGGGCTTTAGGGTTTAAGGCTTTTAAGGTTTAGGGAAGTTTAGGAGTTAGAGTTTTAGGGTTTAGGGTTGAGGGTTTAGGGTTTTAGGGTTTAGTGTTTAGGGGCTAGCAACGGGGCTCACGAAAAGAACTCACACGCCAGAAGAGCCCGCAAGCCCTACTTAGAGGTTCATGGGTAGATATGAGAGGGGTTTAGGGTTTTGGATTTAGGGTTTAGGGTTCAGGGTTTAGGGTAGTTATGAGAGGGGTTCTAAGTCCCCTGACATGCGTTATACATATAGCTACACTTAGAACTCCACTTATAGCTAATTACCCATGAACCTCTAAGTAAACCCCCGAACACCTAAGGTCTAAACCTTAACGAGGCAACATTCTTCCACCCCACAGACCGACGCCTGAAAATCCCTCCAAAGCACTACATCCGAGAGCCGAATGCCTCGCGCCTCAGTGTCTAATATAGAGGCCTAAGTAATTGCCAATAGTATTCCTTAGGGTTCCTTATTGTAACTATTCTATAAAACAGCCCCAAACCCCGTTCTAATGATTAAGGCCCTTACATTAGGTTGGCGTTCAGGGGTCGGTTGCAGGGATCAGGAATCCTAGCATCCCGATACTGGCTCAGGGTTGAGGATTAAGACCGGAACGTGGGTGGCCGAAAGTTGAGGCCATTGTTGATTTGGGAGCTTTGAGCTGTCGCTGTATTAGAGTTCAGTTGCCAGGATCTCGTTTGGAAAGCAGGCAGTGGTAGAACGAGTTCACATGATGATCTGCAGATAGGCATGTGATAGCAAGGAGCAACACCGCAAACGGGACAGGCCCAAGTGATGATGTTAGAGTGTAGAGGCACTCAGCAAATCCTAAGTTGGGGCTTTTGGGGCTCAACGTTCGACCCTTAATCTCTAAGTTTTGTGGTTCAAGCAAGACCGTGAGCACTGAACTCTAAGGCGTTGGCCGACAACTCATTCTAAAACCTTCAACCCTGGATGAGCCGTTGCAAAGCCGTTGCCTCCTAAACCGTTCATGGTAGACCCCAAACAGTTGGCGACCAGATTACGGACAATCAGAGCTGGGATCCCTATACATTACCTGGACCCCAAAGCACCTACCCTTTTAGAAGGACATCAGAATAAGGAGCCCTAACATGGTAGGTTTCTTAGGGTCCAGGTACTCTTAAGGAGCGAGGCTATTGGGCTTCCAACTTTTTTGGGCTTCTGCTTGTTCGCGGAAACCTTGGACCTCAAGGGCCCAAGGCCCTAAAAACACCAGGATCTCGACGAGCTGCTAGCGACCATTGATTTAGATGGGGCTGGAGCCTCAGAACGCCGGAAGAATATGGCTTAAATGTTCATAGGGCTTAGGGGTTAGGGCCGGGGATGTTTAGGTACTTTCAGGCCTATGAGTTTACGCACTGGTTTGGGTTCTTGGGGTTGATGTTTTCAGCTCGCTGAAGCTTCTTGCGGCTTGGGTAATAAAATGCAGTCTGACATTTATCCTGCTACCTAGCAAGGGATGAGGGCAAAAGTTGTCCTCTGGAACAGCTCCTAGACCACAGTTTCTTATCACGGCCAACCACAAGCAGTGCGTCTTGAAGTCTGCACACGGACTTGAAGCTGCGGTTTCAAAGTGTCTCTGGCGGGTACATATGTGAATCCAAGTGCACATCCGGCTCTATATTGAGAACGAGTGATACAGAAGCCCAAACAATCACTAGTATTTTTCCTTAGGGCTCCTTATACTATATACATGAGCACAATTCCCTTTTCCAATTATTAGGCCCCCTGGATCGGGTTCTTTGCGGTCCCAAGTGCCAAAGTCGCATGTGGAGCGTTATTGTGCAAGATCAAACACGGCCGTGCGCACAGGCGTAGGCAGTAAGTTTGGGAAGACTGTTACGTTTAGGGTTTAGGGTTTGTGGCTTAGGGTCTCACCAGCAGTTTGTTTATGTCTTTTCGAAACAAGTGGTTTCAGAGCGTCAGGCGTTACACGGACCCCGCAATTTGGGTCAGTGATGAGGTTCTGGCACGGGTTGTTTTTCTGTGAGTTAACCGATTTCGTCGGCAGTTTGGGCAGCAGACGGGTTGTCACGCTTGGTAGTTCGATGCTCTCAATAATCAAGAAGTCTACAGCCGTGACGGCTTCAATAAAACTATCACTCGTCGTGGATCGCGTGCAGATATAGCTCCACAGTATCCCAAAACACGAAGTATGAATAGCTTCATCGTGTAGGAAAGAACATAAAAGTACTCTCATGCACCGAGCGCCATAGACCTCTAAACCCCGAGCCCAAAACCCTGCCAAATGGGCAATTGTTTGGGTTTCGGCCTGCCTGGAGGATGCCACCATCGAGCTCGATGCTGTGCCGGCACGAAAGACCAAGCCGCCGACCACGGCAGAAACTTGGCGAGAGTGGTCCGTTGATGCAGGTAGCTTCATGTGGTGGGTTGTCAAACATCTTCGGGTCATCAAAACGATTATAATGTCATCGGTTTTTAAACAGGCACTGCTGATGTCATACCAACATGACCAGCCGGCCATGGATCTCGAGATAGAACTCCTGAAAGAGGTAAATTGCTGATGCATGTCGCGAACCATGCAACTTGCGGGTCTTGTCACAATGTACTTGGAGGTTCACGGGTAGGTATTAAGTAGGGGTGTAACTCAGGTAGCTATCATGAAGCATTAATTACGACCCTTATTAATATGAAGGGGCTTATGACCCCCTTGTAGAACTACCAATGAACCTCCATGTATGGCTTCTTGCCGAGGAAGAGGGTTTTAGACCTTGTTTATGCTTGGGGAGAGCCTGGTGTGTTGGAACTTACAGTTTTGTTTGGGTTTAGGGTTGAGGGTTTAGAGCATTTTCTTGACAGTTACATGCCGATACCGAAGTAGATTTGTGGCGATTCAGGCTCTGCGATGTACGCTCCGGTCATGCTGAAAAAACAAGGCAGACAGTTCGACGACCGCCGGAAGACTCGCAAGTATTGCAATCATTACCACTGCTGCAAATCTTATCTAAGAGTTGTTTCGTGGGTCGTCATGAAATCCTACTTCCCCCAGACAAGCCAGGAAGCGCAGGCTGGTTGCTGGGCGGGGTTCATTTCTTCGTTAGCTAAACGTTCAGACACACTCCGGCACAATCCACGTCGTTGTTGGCCGTTTCTCCGGGCAGGTCTAAACCGTATTCAAGCAAACTCTTCTCTTGGTCCAGAGCAGCCGTGTCGTGGGAAGCTCCCCCTTTTGTGAAGGGTTCCACTATGTTCTTCTCAGAATGCAGACGCTGAGAGGCTATAGCTCTCAGCTCGCTTCTGCAATGCGCATAATCCTGACCCAAATCTATAGAAGCTACTCCCTACAGCGCCTTATTCCGTTTGTAGTATCATATGCTCAGCAAGAACTTTTCTAGTCAAGGCTCCAATTAGAGCCCCAAGCCCCCAAAGTCCGAGTGCGAAAGGTACAAGCCATCCCCGACAAGATTAAACAGGCTTGAACCTACCCTTTTAGACAAGAGTACTTCGGGACCTACGATTTAGTATTCGGGATAGAGGTTGTCGTTTTGGATTTAAGGATTCAGGGATTAGGTTCCACTATTGCTTTATGATGGGCTGCCAGGAAAAGCCGCAGAATGTTGCCATCGAGCTGGATGCCGCGCCGGCGCCAAAGAAAGCAAGAGGCAACACCAAAGTGACTTGGCAGAGTCATGCTTCTCTGCGAAGCCTTGAGGCAACATGCACAGACATCCGTATTCGATTCACAAGCTCCACCAAATCTGCACAAAGCGACAGTTTCACTGACCTCCCTTCGACAGGTTGGTATATGCTACCTAAACCCATCATCCCGCCAGGAGAAAGTTCAAGATGGCGCGATAGAATTGGATGCTGCGCCGGCACCGAAGGAGGCAGCGGGCAAAGCCGCAGCAAGTCGGCATTAATGCATAGATATTTCAAGTGTTTTTAACCGGACCAGAAGTGCAATCCGTTTTGTGGCATCAGCAATGTGTTGAGCCGTTTGACACTTTGCACCTAAGTCTGAGTAGGCATAGTATGGAAGCGTAACATTTTGCCAATACACTGTAATCCAGGCGAATCCACCGGATGTTGCCATCGAGCTGGATGCTGCACCGGCACCAACAGAAGCAGCAAAGGACATGGCAGCTTGGGAGAACTCAGGAAGAAGTTAGATTTCTGCCCCCTAATGCTACCTCCCATGAACCCTAAGCCAAAATTCTCGTGCAGTCTTCGTCTTCCGACTGCTGCCACGACTGGGCTTAAGAGGCACAGTTCTAACTTGAGAGATCCCGTGGTTGCAGCGGCTTCCACCGCTTTGGGTATAGGGGGGTTGTCCTTATAAAGCCTTAAGCCCGTGTTGTCTGCGTGCCGAATTTTTGTTGGGGTCTTACTTGACTTGTTTATCAGGTGTCAACTCCATAGGCTGCGATAAGTCAAGCTACGGCGCAGGATGCTGCGCCTGTGCCGACCGAAGCAGCGGACAATTCTGTTGTGACTTGGCAGATATCAGGCAGAAACACCCTAATATAGAGGCCTTAATAATTAGAATAGGGTTTGGGGTATATTATACTAGAATTATAATAAGAAACCCCCCAAAACCCTATTCTAATTATTAAGGCGCCTACATTAGTTTCCCAAGCCGACCTTCCATCTCCATCTCGTTCCTCTCCGTCCAAAAGCTTGCCTTTGTGCCCTAAACCCTAAACCCTAAACCCTGCCCCTCGATCCGTGTGTCTGCCTTTTTGTTTCTGTGCCATACGTATCCGCGCGTTTGTTCCGGAGGCTCGCAAGGTCCAGCGTATTCCGGAAACTTTGCAGACGCACTCCGTGATTCTAGGACATTTTCAGGTGGGTAGTTACTGTTATAGGAGCCTTATAGAAGGTCTATATGTCTTATAGAAGCCTTAAAGAAGCCCTATATACCCTGAACTCCCCACCTGTAGTTTCCTTTAAGTGATGGTAGCAAGGACAAGCCACCGGAAGCAACGACTGCTGCGCCGGTACCGAAGGAAGCAGAAGACACGACCGTAGCAACTTGGCAGAACAACCCTAAACCCTAAACCGCCAAAGCCGAACACTTGGGAAGCTTAGTAGAAATGGAGCCTGACGTCGTGAAGACTCTCAAGCACGATCCAAGGGCTCACAGCATAAATAAAAGTGCCGAAAACCGCATGGTGAACCAATTGCTTTACGGCTTTCGCAATTTCGGAGCGGTTTTGGGCAGAGCATTTTCCCTATCAATGAGGTGGTGCTTTTTTGCAACACCGAACCTCCCGCCTCATTTTCGGACAGCGCTAGTCTTAATGTGCCTTACATTGAGACTCCAAAATCCTTTAATTAAGGAACATTCCTTACGCTATAAGGGGATCCTTATTATGGTTGAAGGTCTATTCCTTAATTAAGGGGTTTTGGAGTCTCTGGGTAACGACGAAGCATGTTTTGGCGAAGCTCAGCCTGCCGGCCCGATCAGAAGACGGAAGAAGACTGAAGTATCGAGTTGAAATCGTGTCTTTGCCATGCATCGCTGCGCGACATCGGGAAGTTAGAAGCCAAGCGATGAACCCTAAACTTCTAAACCCTGCGCCACGCCTTCGATCCCAGCAGTTCTTCCCTAGCTTTGCTGAGGAATCAGCTGCTCTTTTCACAGCCGTTGAATTGTCCTAAACCCTAATCTTAAACCCTCAGCCCTAAATCCTAAACCCTATTTAGCGTTTAGGGTTTCAGGATTTTTAGGGTTTAGGGTTTTAGAGGGTAGGATCTAGCCGGTTAATGACCTTGACTGGTTGCCAGGAACGACCGAAGGAGGGTGCCGCGACGCAGGATGCGGAGTCTCTGCCGAAGGAAGCTGCAGACAGCGTTGTGGCGACTTGGTAGAAGTCAATAGACAAAACAGGCTGATATCAGCTGACTCTGAGAGTTTGAGCTTCGTGAGATTGTCAAACAGACTAATGTTGAGGACTCTTTGAAAGAACCCGATAGCATTTTTTGAGGGCTCCTTTGAGGGGTTCTTTTATCTTGGGTTGGACAGCAGCTCAACCCGGTAGTTGAGGGTTTAGGGTTTAGAGCCCGTTTCCCTACACACTTACTCAGCTGTCTACCTCATGGTTGCCAGTGTGGGTATGTCTCTTTCTGCATATCGATCTGTCAATCTCCTTCGTCGGTCTTTCGAAGTGTCTGCCAGCCGATCTAACTATGTGCACATCGAAGTCCCTATACTTCCTGAAGAAACTGCACATACTGATAGATACAAGCTCTGTGCTCTTGCAGGATCAGTCTTTAATGTAATATAATAGTAGACAATATATATATATATATGTATGTATATATATATATTGTAGTATAGTATAATATACTCTCATGTAAGATGCTATAGAACAATATACTATGACGTCAGCTGGAATCGGGTTGTACGATCGACGCAGTCTCAAAGCAGATTGAATCGACCTAAACTTTAAGCCCTGATGTTGCCCAGGAGCAAGCAGCGGATGCTGCCGAGCAGGTGGATGCTGCGCCAAAGCCAAAGGAAGCAGCAGATAGCAATGCAGCACCTTGGTTGGTCTTTGGAAGAAGTGGCCTTGAGGTTACAGCACCCCCGGCCATGCCAGCAGGCCGCAGCAGACTCACACTCCTGTGGGCTGTCGGGGTTGACTTGCAAATAGCTCCTAAGCTTCCTATACGCCGTTCAAGTACATAGATAAGTACATAAATAGATAAATACGTTAATCTGTACATACACATGTAGGCATGGATCTGAAGGTTCTTGTCACTGTATTTTTACAAAACGACCACGGGCACAACATAACATGCCATCGCGAAGTTTCCGCGATGGGTCCGCTATTTTTTTGGGGAAAGCTATTGAGTTAGCCTAGTTGCCAACAACTTGTATTACTACCACTACTACCACTACTACTACTACTACTACTACTACTACTACTGCTACTGCTACTACTGCTACTACTACTACTACTACTACCACCATGGGCCTTGTAGGAACGCTTCATGCGCGGCCTCAACCTTAGCCCCGCACCCTACACGCCGAATCTTGAACCCTAAACCCTAATGTCTAGAAGGCCCAGAGAACGACGCCTATAGTAGAACCCTTGAAAGTCTTATGGAGCCTGTAAAGAGCTCTCATAGACCTCTTATGTACTTGAATGTGTGTCCGCGAAGGGCGCGCGAAAGTTAGGGCGAAAGTTCCGCTTAAGAAAATTAGATGTTCGTGAAGAGGGTCATCGGTGATATATATATATGTATGTATATCTAAATCAATGCCCATATTACATATATATATATACATATATATCCGTACCATTATATACAAGTAAAACACGAAATAACTACGATCGAGCCGTCATGATGTTGATGCTTGTAGGCGCTCCAGAGTAGGATAGGCCACCTCCGCCTCACTGGGAGGTTCATGGGTAGTTATAAGTGGGATTATGAGTAGGGTACCTGCAAGTAGATCCCATCTTAGAGGACTTATAATCCCACTTATAACTACCCATGAACCTCCGAGTAGGGCTTTCGAGATTTGGTGTGCTTTGTATCTGGACCGCATTACTGACGATTGAGGCTAGTGCTATCAACCCTAAACCCCGGCCTTATACCCCTAAACCCTATACCCTTAAAGCCCTTATACCCTTAGAAACCTAAAGTCTTCTGCCTTCAAGGATGGTGCCGCAGCTGCGGTACTGCCACCAGCCGAGCCAGACATGGCACGCCGGGCAGAGGCATGCTGTTCTCGTCTTTCTTTGCATGGTTTTGTTCCTTGTAGGGGTCTCGGCTTCAGAGTGGCTTGAGGGTACTTGCATGGAGGTTGTGTTTTTTTTCAGGTACAGCTTTAAGGGTTTAGGGATACTGCCTCTGCTACGGGGGCTGCTGCTACTTGTCCTCCTGCTGCCGTTGCTCCTCCTCATACGATGACGACGACTACTGACTACTGTGCTATTACGGTTGCAGGAGCTGGAGTGCTACCACTGGCTTAATTTGATTGCCGTGATGAGCAGAGTGGCCTGAGTCTCTTGCACACTTGTGGATTCAGTCACAGCCTGATCAGCGACGAGCTTAGGGTTTAGGGTTTGGGGTTTAGGGTTTAGGCAGGTTGCTCCCCTGAGCTGGAAACCTCGCCCAAACTCCTGGCCCGGACCTGCATACAGTAGCCTTTCGAGGATGGCGCCAAGGCGGCGGCGCTGCCGCCAGCGGAGCCGAAAACGGTGCGATGGCCACAGTTCATGGCTTGTGGTTTGCTTCAGGGATTGAGGGCTTGCGGTTTGCAACCCAGTCAGGATTTGGGTGGAGAGGTTTTATTTTCGTACGGTCAGCAGCTCGATGGTTT
Source organism: Symbiodinium necroappetens (assembly GCA_905231915.1). Taxonomy (NCBI): domain Eukaryota; class Dinophyceae; order Suessiales; family Symbiodiniaceae; genus Symbiodinium; species Symbiodinium necroappetens. The sequence continues at coordinate 23,972 of CAJNJA010057563.1, forward strand.
CTAGAATTTGCAAGCTTTTTGTGTGTTCGGGGCGAGCTTAAGATCGACGGCGTTCGCCCGACTTACCAGGTGGTCAAGGAAAGGCTTTCTGCGATTTGCGAACGGACGATGTTGTGAATCTGCCGAGAGTCCGATGGCCCCGGAAATGTTCACAGGACGTCGCCATAGACATTGACCTCGACGAAGCACCGTCGAAGACAGCGGCGACACCAGCAGAGACTTCGATCAACTTTGAACCGCATGTGTCAATGTAGCCTATCAACACTTCTATG
>CAJNJA010057574.1:0-24234 GCA_905231915.1 Symbiodinium necroappetens
CTACTAACTACTACTACTGCTACTACTACTACTACTACTACTACTACTCCTGCTACTACTACTACTACTACTACTACTCCTGCTGCTACTACTACCACTACTACTACTACTACTACTACTACTACTCCCACTACTGCTACACTACCGCTATTCCTGCAACTAGGCCTAGGATTCAGTCTTGGTTGTAACGGTCTCGACAACAGGTACAACGATGACATTTCCCGATCCTCATTGCCTTAATTGCATTCATCGGCATACACTCCTCTATTAAAAGGGCTTCCAGGTATCCAGGCTTTAGAGAAGCCCTGGTGGGTCCAGGTACTTGATCAAACAGCATTGCATTGGAACTTGCATCCATTGGGTGCATGGTGTGATTCCTGGCAGATGCCGACGTTCCCAACCCCAAACACTAAACTTATAGGAGGCCAGGTTGCATCCGTTGTCGTGCCAGCGTGGACTTGTACTCGAACGTTCATCTGAGGCTCCGATGGGTGAGGTATCTCAGCAAGCAAAGGCGTCCGCTTCATAATAAATCAGCATTGCACAGGAATGTTGCGCATGCACTATCGAATACATACGTTCATGCATACTTTCATACATACATACATACCTACCTACGTACGTACATACATACAGACATCCATCCATCCATCCATCCATGCGTACATGCATCCATCCATCCATGCATGCATGCATACCGTACAGCACGAGTTCTGTCCTGCTTGCATCTGTGCAATCGTAGCTGAGGCGCTGTGTACCCGGCAAACTCGACATCGGGATCTTTCATCAGCATATACCGCAGGGCGTTCCCCAGAGTGTGATCTTCTCCGGTAAACTGATACCTCGAAAGTGGGCTGTGGGGCTTAGGGCTTGGGGTTTACGGGTTTAGGGGTGTGGTGTTTAGGGTGTAGGGCTAGAGTGACATGATCGGCAGCCGCCATTGACAGGTCCTTGTGAGAACATAACTCCCTGAGAATGGATCTATGAAAGTGCCACAGTTCGCCTGCGCGCACGGAACTTCCAGCTTGTGGTACTGTTGATGGTATACATCCTGCAATACCTCAAGGACCCTTAACTATGGGAGTATGTTCCTTATTATCGGTAATGCAGGATTTATATCATCAACCGTAGTGATACCGATGTACATCGATGGGCCTCTCGTATTTTGTGAAACCTGAGTCCTTCACTGCTGCCCTTCAGCCTTGAAGTTTGGGCTGCTAATGTAAGGAGGCAATATAGGGGCCGTAATAATTAGAATAGGGTTCGGGGGTATATTATACTACCATAACAAGGAACCCCCAAAATGGCATAGGGCGTAGGCAATCATAAAGGCCCCTATATTACTTGGTGTCTTGGCCGAGACGACTAGCAGATGCTATAACATGAAGCAAGGCCGACGGAGCTTGAGATGATAGGATTGCTTCTTTTGAAGGGGTTTTTTCAAGGATTCCATACGGGTCCTGCAAGCGTCTATAGACGCAGATGATCTCTTCAGCACCTGATTGCTCTTGCTGGGAAAACCACTAACCAAGCTGTTTGATTCCAGCCGAAACTTTCAGCCCACTTCGCCCGTATGCGTCAAAACACAAGAAGCCATTGCTGAGAACTTTACCGGTGCTGGATTCGCTGGGAGCTCTAAACTACTAGGGCACACACAGAGACAACAAAAAAAAATAGGCTACATATTTGGAGCGTATCGTACCTGATCTTATGCGAAACCGGAGAAGGTTCAGGGTTTAGGGGCCGGCCAATGCTCGATGCAGCCAGCAAGCGTGACATTGGTGTTGTCTTCAGCATCCGGCTGCTTCGTCATGTGCTCGACACGACAAGGCCCACAAAACCCCCTAAGATGGTCTGTGTCGAACAAGTGGCTGGCTGTTGTATTCAAAAGCTGGACGAGTCGCTAAGACAGAGGTGGTCGAAATACCTACCAAGCGTCCCAAAACCGTATTCGAATTGTTGAATAAGGGCCCTCAGATTAGCTTGTGACGGGCTTCCGGCTTCTGCATTCTACAACCTGAAAGTCCGAATGGCTGCGAACAATGACAAAAGCCCCCCATTATTGTTATTGTTCTTCTTCTTGTTGTTGTTGTCGTTGTCGTTGTCGTTGTGGTTGTTGTTGTCGTTGTCGTTGTCGTTGTCGTTGTCGTTGTCGTTGTCGTTGTCGTTGTTGTTGTTGTTGTTGTTACTGTTATCTGTTCTATTGTAATTATAATCATCCCGAGGTCGTCCTGAGTGTGGACTGATCTGATGCACTTTGGGATTCTGCGGAAAGGATGGCCTGTTCGAGTGTGCAATGTCCTTCGTGGCTGCCACATTTCGGTGTGAGACCCAAGAACCGAAAGCTTAGGGTTTAGGGTTCAGAGTTCAGGGTTCAGGGTTTGGAGTATAGGGTTTGGGGTTCAGGGTTTAGGGTTTAGGGTTCAGGGTTTAGGGTTTAGGGTTCAGGGTTTAGGGTTTAGGGTTCAGGGTTTAGGGTTAGAAGGCAAACTCCAAGCCCTAAACGGAGAGGTTGCTTGTTGAACCTGAAAGGGAACTCGTACGCCCGGAAAGAAGATCTTGCTTCGGAAACCTCGAAGCCCGGAAGAAGACGGTTTAGGGGTTGAAAAGGGTTGGCAGACCCCAAACATATGACCGCCGGCACGCCGCCCCTTCCAAACGACGCCTACTATGTCAAAGAACGCAACAAGAATAATTGAGCAGTCGCAAGCCTGCACTACTGTTGATGATATAAACCCTGCATTACCTTAAAATGCAGGATTTATATCATCAACCGTATCATTGTGTTGACCGCCGCCGACCGTCAAAAAAAGGCGGCGCCTCTTTGCTGTGCCGTATTCCAGGCATATCGTGCCACGGTTTCGACCGTGAGACCGCGCACCGCGGGCCACGCGACTCTGCGTCAAGAATACTATTGCTGCCCTTACGGACATCGGCGCGGGTCTGCTTCGAGGAGCATCACGGAATCGTACCATGTTTGAATATAGCAGCTGCCGCAGACATGCATGTCCGAGCTTTTTCGAGATATCGTCCCTACAATAGAGATATCAGGTTTCAATGCTGTTTTGCCTTGTTAATGTGGCTTATGGGCCCCAGTGTGAGTAGTTCACATTTCCATTCTAGTCCCTCTACATACATATGTATGTATGTATGTATGTATGTATGTATGTATATATATATATAGAGAGAGAGAGAGAAAGGAGGGTTAGTTCTAGTCCCTCTCTCTCTCGCTATATATATATATACACATGTTTACTTGCTTCCGTGTTGACTCATGATAATAATTGTGGTTCTCCTTCAAAGAGCATGAAGCCATCTTAGCATCTTGAACTTCATGCTTTCCACAGCAAACTCCTCTTCAAAGACCAAAGTGAGAGCGCAAGGGTGCTCAATAATTCTAATGGGGTCTTGGGGCATATTGGGGGTATGTTGTAGTAACTTGTAGTATTGTAGTTTCTAGCTCCTGAAGAACTCTCGGACTCTCAACAACAGTTTTCTAATTTTCTGCCCCGCCCCATTATTTCTAACCATATCTAGACTGAACAGGTAGGACAGGTAGGATTTAAGGTCAGAGATTTGATGTTCTACTTTGGGGCTTGTCTATGCCCGTCAACAACCTGTTCGGTGCTCACGCCTGAAGGAGCATCCACTTTTCTTTTCAGCAGCTGTTTGTAGCCTGAGAGTAGGCTCCTCCACTGGTGCAGTGGGTCGTCTGAGTCGGCAATAAACGAAACCGAGACGCCACGATTGAAAGCGCCATGCCGAAGGCCTACCTATAGTCTCCATTGTAGTTCCTTTTGGGGGTTACCTTTTGGGATCCTTAATATAGAGTTGGTTAAACCAAAAAAAGGAACTACAATGGAGACTATAGGTAGCATATTGCTATCAGGAAGTCACTGCGGCCAGTGTACCAATGCTATGAGACGTGGGCAAGTGAGTCCAAGCCCTAGCTGCCGAAGTCGATCTCTGCTGCTCTGCAGCGCCCGCGCTGCTCAGAGAAGTCCTTGGTCCCCTTCGCCTATTCCTCGGCTCAAGTCTTGCGAAGGCCGAAGGCCCGCTTGATTCTAGCACGACGTTGATATCGATCTTGTATGGCGCAAGCGCTCTGAACTGCAATAGTATGGCGGCCATAAGAATCAAGGAAGGGCTTGGGGCTTTGGGTTTCTTCTTGGAGAACTTTACAGGGTCTCTATAGAGAAAAATGCAGGAACCTTCCTAAGCTCACAAACTCAGACCACTGTTCTACAATATCAGTCGAAGTGAGGCCCCGACCTGCATCTTTGCCAGCTCTTCGGGTAACCTAGTCAGAGAGCATCAGCACGTCTCTGCTTGAAGGGTCATTGGACGTAGTAAGAGGCTTTGGGTTTAGGATTTAGGCTCGTAAAATGGTTATCCTCCTTTCGGGGTTATTGAGGATTTTTGGTCTTCTGATCGTACGGGCCTCGCCGAAACCGCTGAGATCATGAATCATCATTACTGTCCAAAGTGGTCCTCAAGCCAACCTTTCATCTAGATCAGTATGATCACCAGCACGTTCAGTGACACGATCATGGCTATCGGCCATTGAACACCTCCATCATCTATTGAACCGTCATCAACATCATCATCAACATCATCATCGTCATCATCACCAGTAAACCCATTGTAATATGACAATCACCAATGCCATCGCCGCCATTAGTCTACAATTCTCACGCGTAAGCCCTCTGAGCCTGAAACTCCCATGTTCCTCATGGAGGTCTGCAGCACCTAAACCCTAAAAGCCTAACCCCAAAACCCCGAAACCCTAAACCCCAAAATCCCAAAACTCCGAAACCCCAAACGTTACAGCGTGCCTGGAAGGGCTCAGAGGTATGCGGCCACGTAGGACGAGTAATCCGGCTCCTGTCTCGCTTTGCGTCTGAGGCTTCGAGGGGATCGGAGCTTTGGGTTTTCGGCTTTTAGGGGTTTAGGGGTTTACGGGTTTAGGGTTTTGGGGTTTAGGGTTCAGGGGTTTAGGGGTTTAGGGGTTTAGGGGTTTAGGGGTTTAGGGCTTAGGATTTAGAGTGCAGTTTACGGTTTCAGGTTTCATTGGCACTGTTTAAGGTTTCGGGCTTGGGGTTTAGGCTTTGAACTTTGGGCCAAGGGGGTTGCTCTAGGTTTAGATTCCTAAGAGTCTCGGCTTAACACAAAACACTTGCCCTGATCTCGTCCGACGGGCCCGCGTGGGCAACTTGGCAGAAAGCGCGTCATAGCCACTAAACCCAAACCCCATACCCTAAGCCATACAGGGGACAGGGTTTAAGCTTGGGGTGTGTGGCTTGCCGGTACAAGCTTCGATCCCACCACATGCCAAGCGTAACTTGAATAACGTAACAAGAACAAGAATGATAAGTAGCAATGTTCATCGTAACAGTAGCAGTCGTTGAGTAAGAGTAAGCACAGGACATTCAGAGTAGTAGTAGCAATAACAGTGGTGACAGTAACAATAGCTGTTGCGCTATGAACAAAAACACCACGGCTGATAATGCTGAAATAATATGGTAATGATAAGAAAGATGATAGTGTTACTATTCATGAACTGCAAAACAATCCTCCAGTTCATGTGGAGCCCGGAGAGCTTTAGGACTTTAGGACTTTTCGGTGTAAGTTCAGGCATTGGGGCTCTGGGGTACACAGGCTGTAGGGCATAAGGGCTCTATGGCTTTAGGGCTTAAGGGTCTAGGGCTGAAGGCAGGAGGTCTTCGGAACTTTGGGCCTTGAGCCCGGGGATTATCTTCAAGCTAGCACCCTTCCCCAAAAGCCGCACCAGCGTACAACCCGACAGAACTCTTTGCAACCCTGTGCAACTCTACGCAACCCTAAGCCGTAGACCCTACAAACCCTGAAGCCCTAAACCCGAACCCTAAACCCCACCCTAAACCCTAAACCCTCATGTGGTCTCCTGATGAATAAAACACCCCCCCCCCCCAGAACATCCCAAATCCGGAATAGTGGCCGGGGTCGTTTCTTTTCGCCTCTGGAAAGTTGTTTTGAGGGGGTCGGGGTCTAAGTGGCTTGGTGGTCGCGGGTACAGTAATGGTACATTAGTACAGTAGCTGTACAATAGTAGTACAGTAGTACCTCTCTGTGTCGTCTCCATCTTCCCTGTCTGTCTCTGTCTCTTTCGTCCAGGGCGTCAGTTTGGGTAGCAGTGTCTATTTCCCAACAGCTTACAAAATTAAAAGCGGGACGGGAATTTAGGACTATTGAGAGGTAGTTTCTTTATTGTCTACAGGCTTAGTTTAGCTCAATTCAGGGGACCATTACTAAGCACGAGCTCACATTAAGCCGCTAAACCCCGTAAACCCCTAAACCTCCAATCCCCTCAACCCCCCTAAACCCCAAAACCCCTAAACCACCAAACCCTAAACCCTACAGTAAACCCCAAAACCGAGGCCCCAGAGCCTCACCGACACCCTGTTCGGGGGGCTCCCTGGCCACGAAGACTTTGCAGCTACACAGATTTGGCTTCCTAGGGTTTAGGGTTTAGGGGTTTAGAGGTTTGAGTTTAGGGTTTAGGGCTTAGGGCTTAGGGTTTAGGGTTTAGGGGTTTAGGGGTTTAGGGTTTAGGGTTAAGGGGTCTAGGGGTTTAGGGTTTAGGGGTAGGGTCCAGGAGCTGCGTGTTTTTGGAGTTTCGGGATTTTCTCCGGTTCAGGCTGGATACACACGGGGTTCGGAGAGGTGGGGGCCTTAATGCTGAGTTTTGGGGGTATCTTGTGGCAGAGCTATGTAGGGACGACGAGGGGTACGATTGCTCATTCTTCAGTGTCGCGTCTATACCTAAACCCTAAACCCCTAAACCCTTCTCTCTACCGGGAAAGACTTGCAAAACCCCTAAACCCTAAACGTCTTGGGCCTTTCGGGCCTTTCATGGCTTAAGGGATGCAGCTTTTTGTGAACCCAGAGCTTCACCGCTTCAAGGGTTGAGAGTTCTTCGGGTTCCCGGGTGAGTCCCGTCATTATCGCTTCCGAAAGCCTAAACCCCGAAACCCTAAACCCTAAACCCCAAACCCAAGGGTTTAGGGCCTTTAGGGTTTAGGGTTTTGAGGTTTAGGTCTTATAGGTTTGAGGAATCTGCAGTAAAACCCTGAACCCTAAACCTTCAAACCTAAACCCCGAACTTCGGAAGGCTTCAACGGCTTCAATCCCCAGCCTTCAACTCCAAACTTTGGGTACTGAAGCCCACCCTGCAACAGTCATACTAGGGGTCATACGGTTGATGGTCTAAATCCTGCATTACCCAGAATAAGGAGTATACCATAATTCCCATAGTTTAGGGTCCTTAAGGTAATGCAGGATTTATATCATCAACAGTATCAAGGGGCTCTATAAAGGCATATTAATATTATATGCATATTATCTGACGGGTGCACAAGGGGGGGACAGTGCCCAACTTGAACCTAAACCCTAAACCCTAAACCTGACGCCTGAACCCTTACCGGCGACCTCTCTAAACCCGAAGACCTGCACTTGGCGAATCCTCATCTCGAAATCTCCGGCCTTAAACGTACTATAGGGAGCTTATTAATAACTGGAATACGGGTTTTGGGGGTGGTTTTCTTGTATTTTCTTATACCATAACTATAACCAGGAATCCTAAGGGATCGTGTTTCTAATCATTCCGGACTCTATATCCCTAAACCCTAAACCCCAAACTCTAAACCCTAAACTCCAAATAGATGACATGGCCTCCCCGTGCGCCGGGCGATGGCACGAGCTAAGGCATCCATTCGCCCTGGTCCTGTCCGCCAAAGTTCGCCTCCCCGGTTTAGGGTTTGGGGTTTGCGGTTTAGGAGTTTAGGGTTTGGGGTTTGGGGTTTAGGGTTGGGGGTTCAGGGTTTAGGGTTCTGGGGGATCGGGCTTTCACAGCTATGATGGGGATCCAGAGCGAGTATGCTTCTCCGACGCGGATAGTCCAACGCAGTCTTCTGCCCATCCTCGGACAAAACAAGTTTGCCGTCGCCCATAACGAAGCATTTCCTGTAATCCGTGAGCTCGTCTTTGATGCTCGGGTGCACGGGAGACCGCACACCGAGCAAAACAAGTTCGGCCCCGGTAAACAGGGAAACCCGATTGTCTAAGATCCGTCTGGCGAATGAAAGTTACTTGGACTCAGCTCAGCACTTGAGGAGTCAGCATCGGCATCGAGGTTGTATCCTTGACAACGTGCGCGGAATACTATTGTCGCTAAATTTTGCTTTGCCGATTAATTACCTGGACAACCCCAATGTCAATCTTAAGATGCGCTGGCCACCAAGGCACCGAAGCAAGAGAACACATTGAAGATCACACAATATAGGATGAAGTAGATGATGTTGTAGAGCGCATACACGACCCCAAGGGTAAGGCACACGATGAAGATTCGCAAGCGGCAGAAGTTGCCCACTAGTCGCAAAGCCATGATGGCAATCAAGCATGGGCCGTACCTGAAACGAGAAATATGTGCATCGATCATTTAGATAGGGCATAAAGAGCAAAAGCGGAACATCGAACAAAATGACGGATCAGCACAGCGCACGTGTTGTCATCTTGGGCATCGTAAGAGCGCTTGAAATTTCGGCTCCATGGCCGCAACCGCCTCAGCTTAGCGATGCCGGCGGACTGGATGTCGGCTCACAGTTCAAAAATTCCGTCTTCCTGCTGTCGGGAATGCAACTCAAGAATAGCATCAACCACGAGGTCTCGTCCTGCAGGTCGACAATGTAGACAGCATACTGCCCCATGGTTTCAGTAGCTGCAAAGTGGCGACGGTCCCAATGAAGGGGTCCTAAACCCCTAAACCCCTAAACCCTAAAGCAACCCTAAACCCAAAGCCCCCAAAACAAACAAAAACCCCGAAACCCCAAAACTCAAAAAACCCTAAAGCAAACCTAAACCCAAAGCCCTAAAACAAGCATAAACCCCTAACCCCCAAAACCCTAAAGCAAACCTAAACCCAAAGCCCTAAAACAAGCATAAACCCCTAAACCCCAAAACCCGAAAGCAGCCCTAAACCCAAAGCCCCCAAGCAAACGCACACCCCTAAACCCCACAACCCTAAAACCTAAACCCAAAGCCCTAAAGCAAACGTAAACAACAAAGCCCCTAAACCCTAAAACCCTAAAGCAAACCTAAACCCAAAGCCCTAAAACAAATGTAGACCCCTAAACCCCTAAACCCTAAAAACAAACGTAAACCCCTAAACCCTAAAACAAACCTAAACCCAAAGCCCTAAAAACAAACGTAAACCCCTAAACCCTAAGGCAACCATAAACCCAAAGCCCTAAAACATACGTAGACCCCTAAACCTGAAAACCCCTAACGCAAACCTAAAACCTCGGAGCCGTGGCTTCTTTTCGACCTCTTGTGGGCTTTAGGGGTCTAGGGCTTTAGGGCTTTAGGGCTTTAGGGTTAGAGGGGTTTCGGCTTTAGGGGTTAGAGGTTCAGGGTCTAGGGCTTTAGGGTTTTAGGTCTTTAGGGGTTAGGGTTTTGGGGTTTTAGGGCTTTAGAGCTTTAGGGTTTAGGCTGTAGGGATTAGAGGTTCAGCGTTTAGGGCTTTAGGGCTTTAGGGTTTTAGGGTTTGGGCTTTAGGGGCTAGAGGTTCAGGGTTTAGGATTTTGAGGCTTTAGGGTTTTAGGGTTTAGGGGTTAGGGGTTAGAGATTCAGGATTTAGGGTTTTAGGGTTTCGGCTTTAGGGGTTAGAGGTTCATGGTTTAGGGTTTAGGGCGTTAGGGTTTTAGGGTTTAGGGGTTAGGGCCGTTAGGGTTTTTGAGTTTAGGGTTTAGGGCTTTAGGGTTTTGGGCTTTATGGATTAGCTGTTCGGGGTTTAGGGTTTAGGGATTTAGGGGTTTAGGGGTTTAGGGTTTAGTGTAAGCCCCCAAAGCTCTGCCCCAAACACCCCACATCCGCAAACCCCCAAGATGTCGGAAGGCACGAACATCCCAAGCGAAACCCTTGTCGCCGACGCCTTGAACCCCTAAACCCTGAACCTTAAACCCTCAACCTGAAACCCTAAACCCTAAACTCTAAACCCTAAACCTTAACCCTGAACCCCTAAACCCAAGCTTATGGGAGTGTACTTTTTTGGTGTATGGCCATCCCCTGACAAAAAAGCCTCCGGAGCCCGAATCTCCACCACCTCCAAATCCAAAAACCCACAACTCCTCTTGCTCTACCTTAGAACTACCAAGCCCTACAATTTTTGGGTTGGCTCTGGATAGAAAACCAAATCTGGAATTTCTAGGGACCCTGCAATTCTGGTGGGTTAAGGTCGACCCTGAGACCCTCAACCTCAAAACCCTGAAACCACAAACCTCATGTCCACCTCTCGACGCGACCCCGCCTAAACCCTAAACCCCAAACTCGAAAGCCCAAACCGCAAACCTATAAACCCCAAACCCTGAAACCCAAACCCCAAACCGTAAACCCTAAAACCCCAAACCCCAAACCCTAAACCCCAAACCCTAAACCCTAAACCCTAAACCCCCCCCAACCCTAAACCCTAAACCCCAAACCCTAAACCCCAAACCCTAAACCCCAAACCCTAAACCCCAAACTCTAAACCCCAAGAGCCCTGAAGAATCGACCCCACTTCGGACTTCAGGGAGGCCTAGAAGTTGCCGCTCTCGCATGAGGGCGATGGGGAGGGGCTCCTGGCAACCGTCCCGTATACTTTGGGTTCGAGGTTAAGGGAGTTTAGGGAGTTTAGGGTTTAGGGAGTTTAGGGTTTAGTAAGTTTATGGTTTAGGGAGCTTAGGGTTTAGGGAGTTTAGGGTTTACGTGGGGTTCGGGGTTCGAGGTTCAGGGCTTAGGCCTGGGGTTGCAACAAGGGCTTAGGGGTTTAGGCCTTGACAAGGGGGTCTGAAGGTGTTACATGGGGACTGGTCTCCTTAACTTGGTGGTTGGGACATGTAGGCATGTGGGTTGAATCAATGTTCCTTTGAATTCCAAATCGGCGCTAGAAGGAGCATTTAAGCCTATAAAGTACTTCGGATCCACGGGTGGAGGTTTCGGAATCTTAGCTTTTAAAGGGTTTAGGGGTTAGGGTTTAGGGTTTAAGGTTTAGGGTCAGGGCTTAGGGTTTAGGGTGGTGCTTCTTGTCCTGGGATCGAGATTCGACGGATAGGATATTGGCTTCGTGCCAGCATCCCTGAAGGATGTGCCAGGACAACCCACAACAGTAAACTCCTAAACCCCATAAGCCCTACCTATAGTCTCCATTGTAGCTCCTTCTGTTGGTTTAACCAATTCTGTATTAAGGATCCCAAAAGGTAACCCCAAAAGGAACTACAATAATGGAGACTATGGGTAATCCCCTAACACCCAGCACCCTCTAAGCCCTGAAAGGGCCCTAGACCCCTAAACCCTAAACCCTAATCCCCTAACACCCCAGCACCCTCTTTGCCCTGAAAGCCCCTAGACCCCTAAACCCGAAACCCTAATCCCCTACCACCCCAGCACCCTCTAGGCCCTGAAAGCCCCTCAACCCCCTAAAACTCGCACTCTGCCCAGCATTCGTTACGAAACGAACCCCGGGAACCTGGAGGTTGAGGCCTTAGGCCTTAGGTTTGCGTTTAGGGTTTTAGGGTTTAGGGTTGAGGGTTTTCGGGTTTTCGGGTTTTAGGGTTGTTTAAGGTTTAGGGTTTTCGGGTTTTAGGGTTTTTTAGGGTTTAGGGTTTAGGGTTTTTGGTTTTAGGGTTTTTTAAGGTTTAGGGTTTTCGGGTTTTAGGGTTTTTTCGGGTTTAGGGTTTTTTGAGGTTTAGGGTTTTCGGGTTTTAGGGTTTTTTAAGGTTTAGGGTTTTAGGGCTTTAGGGTTTAGGGTTTGGGGTTTAGGGCTGTAGGGAGGATTGAGACGGCTGATGTTTTGTCCCTCTTCAACCTGCTTCTTCCTCTGTACACAGTGAGGCCCCGAGGCCTTTCGGCACTCGGGGACTCGGCATGCTGAATTTCTGGTCACAGCGAGTAGCTGTGCAGGGCTTGGAGAACAACGGGTCATCCTCCTTGGCTGCGGGCAAAGCAAAAACCAAAAAGACTAAACCCTAAACCCTAAGTCCTGAGCCCTGACCCTAGCGTCCCTCCAAACCCTGAAACCGCCAAACCCTAAAGCCTAACTCCCGCTGTAAATCTAAAACCTATGAGATGCTCTGAGCTCTGACCGTTCCAGGCTTGCTTGGTGTGGTTACTGTCCTTTTGTCGACCCAGGTCCACTCTGAGCCCTTAACTACTCTAAGGCGCCTACACGATTAGACCAGGGGTTTGGGGTATAATATAGTAGAACTACTGTTGATGATATAAATCCTGCATCACCTTAAGGACCCTAAAGCAAGTACTCCGACCCCTGGAATCCCGGAACCCTACGCATGCGCGAATCGGTCTAGGAGTGTTTGGTGGAGAAGGCCCTAATACCCTATACCCTAGCGTTTAGGGTTTAGGGTTTGGGGTTTTAGGGTTTTAGGGTTTAGGGTTGGGGGTAGTGCTCTTCTGCAGATAGCAGGCTGCATGATACTGAGAGTTTAAGCCTCTGGCCACCACACTGACCCACATTGGCCGGCCCTTGAAGATATGTTCCAGCTTCTATGGGCTTGCTGAGGCTTACATCTTGGCTTCGGGCTCACAGAAACTGACTCTTGTTAACTTTAACTCAACTCAAGTACACCCTAAATCCTAAACCCTAAACCCCTGGCACCCCAAACCCGAACTGTAAGCTCTGAACACCTGAACCTGAACACAAAAACCCTGTCTCCGCTTTGGCGACTCCGAAGGCGAAGGCGAAGGAACGAGCCTTCCCCCAAAAAACAACACTAGTAGGAATTTTTGGTTTAGGCTAAAAATAGGGTTTAGGGAAAACCAGAAGGGGGAAGAGGGTACTAGAATGGCGAAGTTGGGGTCTAGAAATTTGGAGTTTAGGTTTTAGGGTCCCGAAACCAGACTCCTTAACGCAGAAGGGTTTGGGGGAAGCGGCCGGTCTGACTGGCTGCTCCATCAGCAAGATGGCGCAGCTGTGATCTACAAGATTCGGCACCAGTCCTTGGTAATATAGGGGCATCAGCGATTAGACTAAGGCATTCGGGGGACATTATGGTATTCTTTCATAACAAGGCATCCTGGGGAACAGTATTTCGGGCATTCAAGCTTCTGTGCTAGATCATGTCTAGGCTCCAATCATCCTAGAGCTGTCGACCACCACAGCAGATACGATGGATGAACTGCAAAGCCCAAGGTGGGTACTGCTTGTTGAGGGGTTGCAAGCTCCCACAAAAAGGATTGCGAAGCTACATGATCACTCGGAAGCCCCATGATCATGATAGTAGTACAGACAAAAGTGACTGGTAGTATAGCAACACAGGCAACGGTGGACCAGGAGTGTGTCAAAATCATCGTGGATGTTAACAGTACAAGCCGCAGTCAGGTCTTATGTGTGGGCTGTGACCATGTCATGTTTCTACTGAAAGACATGATGCGCCATGTCACCACGGTTTCGGGGTGTATCACAGTATGCTCAGCTGCTGCCGACTTGTGTTGCGAGGGATGCTACGACTATTTATACCTCTGCGACTGCTACATTGCGAAACAAGCCCCCCAACCCGGAGCCACCCGACCGGTACCCTACCCTCGAAAGTCAAACCGTCTACCAAGAGAAACACACCAAAACTTTCAGGGTTTGGGGATCAGGGATCCGGGCTTTAAGGGCCTTCTGTGATTCCTAGCATACGACCAGGTGACAGTTCGGGATGCATTGAGAGAACGGGGTCTCGGAGGCTGCATGGTAGGATGCTTTTCGATTTCGACGCTGGGCTTGCTTAGGGCTTCCTTCCGGCTGCCTGGACACGCACTGGAAAAGCCAAGTCCTTCATCATGTACTCCTCCGTGCCCGCTTTGCACAAGTTGAGGCACAGGTTCTTGCAACCACCAGATTCTTCGATGAACTTGCACCTGGCGCAGCCCATGGATCGGCAAAGAACAAGTACCCGCTGTCGTAGCTGCGAGAAGATAGCTCAAACAAGTGTTCAACTAGCTGCCCTTCAGAATTCTCAAGAGGGTTCTCGGTACATCTTGCTATACATATGATGCGGAGCCCTACTCAGAATTGTTAGAAATTGTCCCGACCCCTACATTACCTTTCATGTCAGCTGCGGCATTGGGCGGTGGTGAAATTGGCAATGAAACAGATGTGACGTTCCAGCGGTATCGATGATGGAACTTCTCACACTGGCTAACTGCCTTCCTGGCTTCTTGAAAACTGCATGTGGGCTTGCAGGCCCAGCAAACAAGCCTTGTTTACAAGCATCCCTGCGAACTAATGACTATCACAAGACGATCATTGCTTAGCCCACCTCTCAATGTAGCTCGTTGCCTTCAGCATGATGGCTCTTTGCCATCAGTAGTCCGAGTCATGCGAGTCCCACTATCATGGTGAACACTCACTAACCATACTCTCAGGGCAGCGCTTCTTCAGCATCATGACCCCACTTGGAGCCACATCGATGCCGTCACTTCGCAGCTGCTGGATCAAAGTCTCCTCCTGCGCTCCGGCTAGGGCCTACTTGGAGGTTCATGGGTAGTTATAAGTGGGGTTATAAGTAAGGTAACTATAGTCATAACCCATATTACGGGTCTTAGAACCATACTTATAACTACCCAGGAACCTCCGAGTAGGGTGTATAGGGCCTGGGGCAGAAGCTTGAAGGATCCAAGAAGGGTCACGGCAGACAGCTTCACCCTTCCTTACGACGAGGCCAACAACCCTGTTCTTGAGAGCAGAGCTTCAACGCCGGAAATCTCGGAAATTGAGCCAATACTGGAGGAAGCCTGAGTGGCCGTATTGCACATCAACTGCAGCGCTGCTCAAAGACAAAGTCCCTAAACCCTAAACCCTAAACCCTAAATCCTAAACCCTAAATCCTAAATCCTAAACCCTAAACCCTAAACCCTAAAACCTAAACCCTAAGACCCGCTCCTAACCCTCAGCCCCGCTCCCATAAACCTAAACCCAGTACTACAACTGAAACGCTCTTCGCCGTTGCCCCGAAAAAACAGAAAGCTTGCAACAAACGCTCTCTCTGCAAAGTACTAAAGCCATGATGAAGCTCTGCAAAATCCCAGTAAAACCTCGGAGCAAAACTTTGAAACCCTTTCAAACAAACAATCCTTTCGAAAATCCTTCGAAAGTCCTATTGCAAGAAAGTGTCAAGTGTGGAAAATCCTAAACCCTAAACGCCTAAACGCCTAAACCCCAAAATGGCCTCCTCCTGCGAAAGCACTCGGCTCTCCCCCACAAGCCATCTCGAGCCGGCTTTGCCGAAGGTGGAAGTGCCGAACCTCGCGGTTTAGGGTTTTTGGGCTGTCTCGAGTGATCCATTTAAAAAAACCTCGATTTAGAGATGACGATTTGGGGCTCGGAGTTCATGCCTCAGAGTTTTAGGGGGTTGAGGGGAGCGAATAGTTTGGGGATTAGGGTTTTGGTTTAGAGTTTAGCGGGTATGTGATACAAACATTATACTAGGGAGCCCTATTGCAGGAAGGCTCTGGAACTGCAGAGGCTGCAAGACAGATGAATAGATCACAGTGTAAGACCCTAAACCCTAAACCCTAAGACCAGATGCTCATTTGAGGAAGGCAGGGCTTGGGGGAATTCGGGGTTACCATAAACTGGGTTCCTTTCAGGCCCACCGGAAGTGGGGTTGCAGGGTCACGGTCCGATTTGAGACAAGGATCTCAATCATGAACAGCTAGGCATACGAGGCTAAAAGACCTGAGGGATCCTGAGGGGATGAAAACTTTTCCGGGTTCACATCATCGTAAGGAGAGTAGACGTAGTCGATATCCCCTTGTGGTATTTGACGTTAAGTTCCTGAAGAGTGCAGTATTGTCTGGGTCGAGGCGAGGCTTCTCGTAGCGAGACATTCACTGTGAGTTTGGGTTTTTCAGTGGGTCTCTGAGTTTGGACTCTCAACAACTGCAAAAACCGTAGGACTCAGGTACACAGTCGAACATCTGGGTCGGCTTCTTAGTGTTAGGTGTGATCTCTTGGGGTCGTTGCGATATTGATCCTGCTGTTTTGGGTCTACATGTAGAGTCCCCCCAAATTTGGCTCCCTTGTCGCCATAAGGTCCCCCCCCCTAGGCAGTTATGATGTAGAACAGCTCCTTCTTGAAGCCAAGCTACCGGATGGCCGATTGGTGGACCTCTGGCCACAGCTTCAAGGTATTCCTTGGCTGCACTACGGTTGATGATATAAATCCTGCATGACCCATAATAAGGAATATACCCTGATTCCCATAGTTTACGGTCCTTAAGGTGATGCAGGATCTATGTCATCAACAGTAAGTTTGGCGGTTCAATTCCTCTGAGCAGGGAAGGAAGGAATAGATCTTCCTTACCCTTTTGGCAGTGTCGTAGGATCCAAACGTAGCGAAAAAGGTATAAATACCTTATACTCTTTTTTGCTACTATAAGTTTTTTTTAATCGGGACCCCCCACAGCTGTTGATTACATGAGGCTTCTGGTTGCGGGACTAGGCCCGAGAAACTAGTGCAAGTGCCAGCCCCACCCTTCATGTCCACCCGCCCAGGAGGGCACAGTAGGGGTGTAGGGCGTAGGGTTTAGAGTTTGGGGCTCTACCTTGAATGTGTTGAAGCATCCTTGCATGCGATTGAAAGTATGTCGGGGTAACACGACCTTTGCCACAAGTTTTCGAATCCCTACAACTATGCAGATTCTGTTCAGGATTCGCCGTCTGTTAGGTCCGGAGTGGCCTTCCCCCTTTTAGGCCCTAAACCCTCAGGTTTCGATGGTCTGATGATGCAATGGCGAAGAAGAGCCGTGACTGAAGACCATGGTTTCAGATGCTTAGGGTTTAGGGTCAGCCATTCAAAACGCCCTAAGCTCAACAGCCCTTAAAACCGCGCTTCGTGCGGTTTGGCCTAAGGCTTGAAACCCTGAAACCCGAAGCCCTTCAACCCTTAAACCCTTAAGCCCTTAACGCCTTAAGCCCTTCTAAAGGTTTAAGGTTTCGTCCTCGGCCATCAGCCCCAAGCCCACTGCGACCTGAAGCTCTACAACCCTAAACCCTACACCGCCAAACCCCACACCCCTAAACCCTGAACCCTAAACCGTTGCTATCTGCGCGCCAAGCATCAGCATGCTGCGAAAGATCGCAGCCAAGGGCTCTGGAACCTTTGTCACCCCCCCCCCCAGTACAGGATTTTGGGCGGAGGGTTGATGATGTCGAGGTTTGATGGTTCCGGGCTTTAGGGTTTTGGGGTTCAACCGAAGCTCCTTGAAACCCCCAAAGGGCCTGCAAGGGTGGAATGAAGGCAGGCTTTGGAATACCTAATGAGAGGTCCTCATGGAAGAGGCCCTAAACCCTAAACCCCGAACTCCTAAACCCTGAAACCCGAAACCGTAAACCCTGAAACCCGAAACCGTAAACCCTGAACCCCTAAACCCTGAACCCCTAAACCCTGAAACCCTAAACCCTAAAACCCTAACCCTAAAACCCTAAACCCTAGGGCCTAAACCCCGAAAGCCACAGCCTCGAGTCAGGGCCCCTGAGTCCCCAAACCCTTCGCCCCTAGGTCCCACATGCAGGGCCCCACGTGTGGTGTTGATTTGGGCGGAAGACGTAGGATTTTAGGGCTTGTGGCTTAAGGCTCTTCGTTCAGTAGCTGCTGCTTTGAACATTCGTGCAATATAGGGGCCTTAATATTAATGGTAGGGTTTTTGGGGTGTCCTATACTATATTTCTAATAAGGAACTCCTAAATAGCCTTAGTATTGGTGGCTATTTACGCCCCTATATCTTACATATGGCAGTCTTGAGGTTGGAGCAGTTTTCCGCAGCAGTCGGGCGCCGAAGCTGCGCTGGGCGTCCACGTGCCAGTCTCGAACGATCATTGAGTGCTCGATGAGCCTGGGCCATACGGCTGATGATATAAATCCTGCATTACCCATACTGAGGACTATACCATAATTCCCATAGTTTAGGGTCCTTAAGGTGATGCAGGATTTATATCATCAACAGTAGTAGGGCTTAGGAATGCTTAAAAGTTCAGGGTGCAGGGGCCATCAACACCAAACCCCAAGCACTGGGCCTAAAAATCCCAATGTACACCGTACAGATCTCAGCCCGGGTCGTAACCACCCGGAGCTGAACATAAGGTTTCAAATAAGGGCGAAAGAGACATAGATAAGCTCCAAGGTTACGTAGAGCCCCATCAACGTGGTATGAATTCATTGCTTCCATGTGCGTGAGCATGACTCGAGAAAACGAGCAGATAGCTAAGGCTTCGGGTTCGCTTTCATGGCAAGTACATCAGACAAAGGCGGTCTCCGACCATACGCTCAACAAAAACAGCTCTCAACAGCCCAAACTCGTATGCAACTTCCCAACAAACTTGAGAAAACTGTTTCAATCAAGCGAGAAACTATGTAGGGCTCTGAATGATGTCCAGCCTTTTCCTTAAAGGCCAAAAACTACGAGACTCCCCTTCGTTATCCCGCGAAACACAGACCTAGTTGAATGAACCCGAACTCCATCGCGAAAGGTCTCCTCCTTGTTCCAGTGCAGCCCGAAAGCGCGTCAAGCCCACGAGCTGACGTGGAATAGTTGGTGATCTTCTCCATGTTGGAAACAATCAAATCTGGAAGGAAAGCGTCAACCTTGGGTTCAGGGCTTACGGTTAACAAGGCTGGGGTTTGAGGTTTGGTGTTTTGGGAAGGCGCTGGGGTGTGTCATTAGCATCACCATACACCGAAGGTGTGAGCTTATAGACACGAAGTCACGAAGTAGCGACATGCACACACAGCGCAATTTCGAAAAGTCAGGAGAACTCAATGTGGTGGACATAGTACCGGTAATCTAAGTCAACAACGTCATAGAACAGTAGAACTATCGGCGCGAATAATAACACTTGTGGTAAGCGCGAAAGTATTGCCTGGCGGACACAAAGAGAAACAGCAACTATGATTCTGATGTTATTTTCATGGCTACAGATGCCACCCTGCGAATCGGAAATAGTGCTGATGCGTGCAATGGCCAGTCGTGATGGTAGAAACTCAACAACAACAACCACATCTAATCGCCAACGACGATCCGCCGAAGTTGTTTCATTGATCTTCGCACAGCTGGAGATACGAAACATAAATGACGAAATCGCAATGCTTGCGGATGCCTCACCCCAGAATCTCCACTTTTCGGTTTCGGAGGGCGATGAGACCACCGCATTCCCGAGTGACCTTGTGCCTTGCGCATCCCCCCCATGGATTGCACAAGATGACCGTTCAAATTAAAAATCTGAAAGCCTCTGAATTACATAGTAGCCTCTGAATTACATAGTTCGGAAATCCTCAACCACAAACACACCGTCCATCCTACAACCACACCCTAGATCCCCAAGTTCAAAAAAGGTTGAACCGTTAAAGGTGCTGGGAGCCCCGGCAAATTCAGCCAAGGGCTGGAAGGGACCCGCGATTTCCCAACGGGGATCCTCTCCCAGCTGGGCAACAAAAACACCCATGATGACGATGACGACTGAAACTGTCTCGGAAACTGTCTGACGTTGTCTCCCTCCCTCCATTGCAACTGGCATGGAGCAAAGGTTCCAGCTTAGGGAGGGTGAGGCCAAAATTCGACCCCAAATCCCAAAGTCCAAACTAAGCGTTCTCGCATCCTGTGCTGTAACACTCAATAACAACAATGCTCCGGAATCCAGGCTCTGGGGGTGTGGACTTGTAGGATTTGGCCTGCTATGTACCGGGTTCGGAAGCTTTATTTCTACAGGGCCAACTGGCTTGGGGCGGACTTGACTTGTTTAGGGTGTCTTGGCACAGCTTTTCTTGTGAGCAAACTCCCTGTTGTAATCGAACGGCATTGAGTTCATGTCATCATGGCTCACATGTCGTGCACCGCACCGCGACAACAGCTTTGACATGCTTGCAAAAGAGCCCGGCAAACACACCACTTCCATGCTTCGCACCTCATGACAATCATTCCAAGCGTTATAGATGCGGCTCCGTAAGCAGACAGCTCATATAACTTCTGTTGGCATCACCAAATGTTGATTGCTCCGTTACGAGGCTCGCAAAGGGCAGACAGTGCCATGCATTCCATCCACGTGGCGCCTCAGACAGGAGCACGAAAATCAACACAAAGATGACAAACGGCACTCTGGTCACGGCAAGACGAACAACATAAACACAACAACCACTTCTTGCATGAGATCTGCCAATACTGCATGGTTGATGGGTGCATCATCACCCAGCAAGTGTGCATGTCCCAGTGCGACAATCACGTGAGCTGCAAAGTATGGGGGCGGCCTCGGACGGTCCAGCCTGCACTACTTCTCAGTCTGGAAAAAGACTTTCTGTCGCGGAACCTCAACTACAACATGACCGGTAGAGCCCCAAAACCCAAACCCTAAAACCCAAAACCAAAGGTGACGTCGTGGACGCCTCAGCCTCGAGCAAAAAGCTGTTACCAGCCGAAAGGCCAGTGGAAGGTGATTTTGGATTTCTTGATGCCAGCATTCCGCTGACGCACCAGAGAATCACCGCACAAAGTCTTACGATGTGGACAGGGCTTTGCAGGAATCATACAGTTCAGAGAAAACTACCGTTACCCTAGAAAATGCGAAACGTAGAAAAGCCGGCAGCATGACTAAATGCAAAAAAACGACGACAGGACATACATCAGATTCCAGCAAATCCAAACCCAACTTGCCATGCATGTCTAGGTCCCAAAACCGCAAAACAGGCGGCTGCCGTAGCAAACAGGAATCCCAGACCAAAGTACATAATATAGGGGCCCAAATGAATACCAATACTGTTTGGGGAGTTCCTCATCTTAATCATAGTAAAAAGATACCGCAAAAACACTATTCTAAATATTACGGCCCCTATATTAGAGGCTTCGGGTCTAGGCCAGCACCGAAAAACTTTTGGGTTCAATGCCCAAGGCGACATCGACTTACAGTTCTCTCCGGTAGACATGCCATCTAGGCTTTAGGGGTTTAGGGGTTCAGGGGTTTAGGGTTGGGGGTTTGGGTTTAGGGTTTCGGGCATAGGGTTTAGGGTTCAGGGCATGCGGCATGCCATCATCTGGCCTGTAATCTTGCTGTGGTGCTGAGTGGTGATACAGATACGATTCGTCAAGACCGGTCAGTGCATCCCATGGTCTGGCAAGTCTGACAACAGTGCAACAAGGTTAGAGAGAGATTGTGTGGTACTGGGCCCGGCTTCAGGAATGAGTCGCGATTGTCCTCTACACCCTAAACCTTAAAGCCTAAACTGCACTGTCAAGAACACGTCGGAATGATTTTGAACTGGCCATCCATCCTTGGAGAAAACTTGATCCTAAACCCTAAACCCCAAACCCAAAGACCGAATCCGATGTTCAAAAGTTTGCTGCCCTGATCCCCCGAACCTAGACCCGAACCCCTGAACCCTGAACCCGAAAATCCTGAAACCATAAACTCTCTCCTCTTCTTCGGAAGCCACGGTCTCACTTGCGGCGACTTCGGTTCCTGAGTGTTTTTTCCGCCCTGGGGGCTTTGTAGCATCAGAGCTGAGAATTTAGGGTCTACAGAGCGGTGTGCACGGGCTTTGAGGATTGTAGCCCTAACCCTAAACCCCAAACCCTAAACCTTAAACCCTAAACCCTAGCCCAAGGGCTTCACCTGGGGGCTCAAGGTTTCCTCGGGGAGCTGGGTTCTTGTGAAGGGACCTGACTTCACCTAAGTCACCAGAACCAGGAAAAACAGCAAATCATGTGTGATTGCCCTGTTCTTTTTTATATGAAAAGGCATACAAAACCCTTGCAACATCTTGAAGCGATAGTAACTTAGGGCTCCAGACTGCTAATCCTGCGAGCTCGCTAGAAGCCCCAGGTGGGTGGCCTACGCGCCCTCGCAGGGGTGTTAAGTGTTGTTTTTCAAAGGAGTTTAGGGTATACGGGCTTCCTGGTTCGGGTTTTCTTGGGCTCAGGGGAACGGGGTTTAGGGTATCAGGTTTTGGAAGGCTTGCACACAAGTCAATACCTGCGACAAGTGTTGACAGCTCTGTCCGACTGCAATACATCAGCTCAAAGAGGGGGCTCTATTAATAGAGCCGACCGTACCACCAACGAGGGTCCAATTGCTAGTATCTCCATTACAACTCCAGCGAATCTACACTCACCAAAGCCCCTAACATCTAAAACCTACCTCACAGCAAGCTGGTAGCTCCTGTTGCAATTTTGACTGGGGACTGGGGTTGAAGGAATTTAGAGTTGCAGCAAACAGGGGACCCTAGAATACAAGGCAGCGGCCTTTCTACAAATATACTAGGGATCATACAGGGATACCACCCCTCAAACCTAGACCCTGAAAGGGAAACCGCTACTGATTCTTAAGACCTTCCAAGTAGACCCCAGATACCAAGGGCTGTTAAGGGTTTAGGGTTTAGGGGGCTTGAGGTTTTGGATAGTTTCAATGACCCTCGCGCAGACCCGCCGAGGTCGCCACGGTTGTCAATCTGCATGGCTTCCCTTGTGTCTGTTGTTGGGCCAGAACACCTGTCAGGGAGCCCTAAAGCCCTAAACCCGAACCCGAAGCTCTGAAGACTCTTCACAGGTCCTAGGCCGAAGCCCTAAGTCTTAGAGCAAAATCGTAGAAGTTAACCCGAAGCCTCGAACCCTAGGCCCTCCAGAGCTCTTTGAAGAAGAACTGCGACTGTTCCTCTCATCTTCAAACCTTTAGGTTGCTTCGACTCAGGAAGCACCCCAAACCCTACATCCCCTACACGCAAACGCCCTGAAGCCCTAGACCCTACATCCCCTACACCCTCAAACAATGAAAGACCCTACCCTAAACCCTAAGCCCTAAGCCATAACCATGAAGAGACCCTGAAACCTCCATCCTAAGCCTACAACCTTTTCCTGTTTCACCTATAAACCGAAGGAGTGTCTCTCTGCCTCTGGAACTGTAAGTGTAGGCTTTTGGGTTTAGGGTTTAGAGAGAATCAGGGTTTGGAGTTTAAGGATTAGGGTTTAGAGAGGTTTAGGGGTTTGGGGAGAATTAGGGCTTGGGGTTGAAGGTTTAGGGTTTAGAGAGTTTTAGGGTTCAGAGAGAACTAGGGTTTAGGGTTTAAGGTTTAGGGTTTAGGGAAGATGTGGGGAAGCACGATGACAGCTCTTTGGAGGTCTTAGGGCCACAGAGGGTGGAAATAAACAACCGGACAGCGATGAGAATCTCATGCCACGAAAGCACCTAGCTATCATTGCAGTATGGTTTTGGGGTATACAGTACTACCTATAGTCTTCATTGTAATTCCTGTTTTTGGTTTAACCAAATCTGTTTTAAGGATCCTAAAACGTAGCACCAAAAAGGAACTACAATGGAGACTATAGGTACGGCATAATGTAAGGACTATGAGTTGCCCGATCCTTCTAAAGCGCACCTGGCCGTTGCCGGCTTGCCGGTGGGCTTCTTGCCGCCCATGGCGAGGAAAAGTTTCTCTCTCCGCAGTCGCTTTCTGGTGGTCCCAAAAAGGAGGGCCAGTGTGGACCCAGCAGCCAACAGGAGCCCGCGTTGAAGTGGCAATTTGCCATACCTAGGGCCCTAGACCTACAACATAGACACCAGGACCGTTCGCATTTCTTTTGCCAGAACCCCCGAAACAGGTTAATGCTCGGAATAGTACCAAGATGCTCCTTGACATAATTTTTTTTGTCTGTTGTTCTTGTTAATCAAAAGGCTTCTCCTGCTGATTGCCGCAGTTCAAGGTTGGTTTTGCTTCAGGAATTCCACCCTCAACCTTATCCAAACCAAGATGCAGCGGGGCCCGAGACAGGGAACGAGGCGCAGGCCATGGCGATCTTGGCGGGTTCCGACTATAAAGATTTGAGCGGGCGAGTACCGGTGGTGGCAAGGAGCCACAGAACTCCATGGCCATTTTCCCGGTTGCCGAATTTCCTCCCAGAACAAAGGTTCGCCGTTTACTGGCATATCTTCATGCTCCTTAAGTTGCAACTCTGCAGCTCCTCTAGCCCGTTAGCAGCCTCAGCATACTTACCTTTAGGGCAGACAATAGCCTTCATCATTCGTACACTTTAAACCCTAAGCCCTAATCACAATAGTAGTTAAATCAGCATAAATATTACTACTACTACAATACTACAATACTACAATACTACAATACTACAATACTACAATACTACAATACTACAACACTACAATACTACAATACTACAACACTACAA
>CAJNJA010057585.1:0-53847 GCA_905231915.1 Symbiodinium necroappetens
GGGTGCCGTACTATCTGGGGGACCTAAAAAGTGACCCGAGTTTAGAGAACTACCCATGTTTATGAGTAAAGATGTAGAATTTTATTCTAGAGCGGTGTAGGGTGTGTTGCTGGACATAATGTGGGGGTGGACTCCCCTTATATATATATATATAGTATAGTACCTGCTAGAATTAGACTAGCTGTGGTCTACCCCAAAGCTCTCATCGAGCCCCTGTACTACAGAGCCATTGTTGACATAATTTGAGGCCCCCCCCCCCAAAAAAAACAAAATTCGGCGATATTGATCCCAACACCCTAAACTACTTACGCAGAGACTCGGAGTAGGCTCTGATGCCTACAGGTTTAATTACGACATAGGCAAAGCAAGAAAGGGAGACAAATTAATTTGGGTTTGGGGTTTAGGGTTTGGTTGTTGTGCTGAAGGCTTAATTAACCCGCCATTTCCTTCGGGCATTGGGCAAGGAAACCCGAACCCCAAAACCAGGTACCCTACCCGACTTTACGGTAGCATGTGAGCAGTACTCATTTTCGTAGTAGACAGGAATACCTGCAAGCATTGTGGGCGGATTAAAATCCCTGTACGTGGACAACTGCCCCCAAACCCGAAACCCTAAACAAAAACACACCGTTCGTTTGTCATAATATAGCTAAGCAAGCGGTCCATAAGGTAAACCGCCACTGCTCTCAAGTGCCCCAGGACCTCAAGCTCACAATCAACAAGGGGGGCGTGTACTAGCTTTGGTGCTGGGGGGGCGCTGCGGGGTGGGGGAGGGGTATATGATAATAGACGGTAGACATGTAGCATTGCCACCTATTACTTTGCCAGTTTGAATCGTCGGACCTTGTCCAATCAATTCTTCAAGGGCTCAGTGTCCCAGGCTCAAAAACCCCTCGACCCCCAAATGCCCAAAAGCCCCAAAATCCCTGGCCCACCTTTAACCCTAAACCCCCAAAAAATCCCCAAGAGCTCCAAAAAACCCTAAACGGCAAACCCCCCTAAGAGCCCTAAGTCCTAAACCCCTAAACCCTAAGCCCCCAACCCCTAAACACCCCAAACCCCCATGCGATCTCCGTTTCTCGGCTCCAGGGATCGGCCAGAGCTTTACTGGGACCCCCGGAGACCCCCCGCCCAACGCCATGTCACATCGCAGCTTGGGCCGGACGTAGGGCTCCGGGGGTTTATCAGGGTTTAGCTCGAGTTTTATGAGGCTTTGTCAGGGGTTTATTAGGGGTTTGTAGAGGTTCATGAGGGTTTCGGGTTTAAAATTTAGGGTTTAGGGTTTAAAGTTTAGGATGTAGGGTTTCTTCGCGTTTGGGGCTTGAGGTTTAGGGTTTTATCAGATCATTGAAGCAGGTGTGGAGCTTCCGCAAACAGTGATTACCTGGACCCCGAGAAGCCTACAGTCTTAATGACTTAGGGTTTAGGGTGTAGGGTTTTAGGGTTCCTATATGGAAAGGATGATGCTAACTGCTCTAACGGCTGTACCCTACAGCCTTGGAATCCAAGTACCTAGTTATAAACACTCGTCCTAAACCCAAGTAATTTTAGTCATTTGGACCCTTAGGGCTATAGTTCTGGGGGCATAGCCTAAGAACACATAGGTTCTTACTACAAACCCTAATATGGAATTCATAAGAACCCTACAAAAAGTAGGTTGTGGTAGGTTAACTTGGTGAGCCTTCCCTAAACCCAAAAACACCCTAAAACGCCCTAAGCCCTAAACCCTAACGTTTTAAACCGTGTAGCTTTCCGGCTAGAGGTCGGCTGCAGGCACGAGGGACGAGGGTTTGGGCCTGAGCTGCACGGCTACAGCTTCAATACTCTCAAGATGCCCAGGATCAGGCTTAGAGCTTAGGGGCTTCAGGTTTAGGGTTTAGGTTAAGGGTGTAAGGTTTATAATAGGGTTTAGGAGGTTTAGATGGTCTGAATGATTCCCAATCCTAGTCCTTCAGGGGTTTCCATGGGTTTCCTCAACAAAGTTCTAGCCTGCTATACCCCGAGCCCTTATTCGAGGCATTATGGGCCCTCTATTTTTTGCACTTCCGGAGCAGCCCTCAGAAGTTTGAGCGCGTGCCAACTATCGGGATCCTTTAACGAACAGCAGAGCGAACCGTCGAACAAAAGTCTCCTGGACCTTCCCCTCAGACTTAAACTTAGTCCCTCAAAACTCGCAGTCTCACGGAAACCCCACCCTAAGCCCTAAACTCCTACACCCCTACACCCACAAACCTCTAAAACATCTACACCCCTAAACCTCTAAAACCCTAAACCCCTAAACCCCTAACTAAACCCTTTTCCTTCGAGTCATTGCGCCGCCCTTGACTCCTCCAAGGAAAGTTTGAGCGTCCCCGACATGGCTCTCTGGGCTTCTTGCCCCGCAAGCGCACCAGGCAACTCGGGTTTCGGGTTTCGGGGCTCCTGAACCCCAAGCCGCCTAACAGCTACAGAATTCATGTAGGGGCCTTAATAGTTTATTAAAGGCTTTCCGGGCCCAAACACCTTGTCCGTAACGGGAACCCGTAACAGGAACGGGGATCGATCATGTAACAGCAAGCACCAATTCCTGTAACACCCCACAGGCCGCCGCCCCTCGTAACAGGAACACCAGTGCGGGGCTCCAAGAATGACTTGCTTCACATCCACAGGACCTGCTCTTGTGGGCTCGCCAACTCAGGACCGCTTTCCGGTCCCCCACTTCTACGACTTGAAAGTGTCATGTCATGTAGCACTAGAAACTGACTGAATATGTCCATAGCAACCTTTGTCCTGAATTTCCGATGGCTACAGCTTCACTGCAAATTTTCGTGGCTTGTGCGCACGATCGTACGACGAAGGCTCCTCTCTGAGAAGATCTGGGTAACCTCGATCCCCCCCCCCCCATGGTTTCGAGCCTCCTTGGGTTTAGGGGTTTAGGGGTTCGGGGTTTAGGGTTTAGGGGTTCGGGGCTTAGGGTTCGGGGTTTCAGAGTTTAGGGTTTAAGTGTTTTTGGGGTCTGAAGGCAACCGACGTCCTATCCGAAACTCAACACCCAAAACATTAGGAGCAACCCCATGTGTGAAATCCCCGAAGCTAAGCATCCCAAATCACCTCCCGGACTTCTAGAACGCCACGAACCCCAAACCGCACACCTGAATCCCCAAACCATTTCCCAAACCAAGAGAAGACAATGTAGCTCCTTGCAACCTAAAGCTCCAAGACCCTGCCCTACATCCCTTGCATCCTAAACCACACTGGGAGGTTTATGCGCAATTACAAGTACGGTGGTAAGTAAGTAAGCTAGCCAGAGTTATACAACCCCAATGAAGGCATGTAAGTATGTTTACGCTGTTTACAAATATACACACATGTACCCCCGGAGCACGCCGAAGAGCAACCGCATAGAAACTTTGCAAAAGCTTCTAGATCTTCGAAGAACCCCAAACCCCAAACCTTGAACCCTAAACCCTAAACCCTAAACCAGCACAGCAGGCACCACCACGGCAAGATCAAGAGCTTCCCCAAGGATGACGCCTCGAAGAAGCCGCACTTGACAGCCTTCATGAGCTACAAGGCCGGGCCCTAACCCTCCAGGTACCTACTATATAGGGCCCTAAGGGCTCTAGTTAGTACCCTATACAGTAGGTACCTGGGGGGTTAGGGGGGTTTAGGGTATTTAGAAAGGCCGGTAGGTCGAGGGCATTCAACATCGAGGGTGTGCAAGGCGTCTTGCAACGGTTCTTTAAGGACTTCTGTGTGTGGCCTATGCATGGGGTGTTACATGGTTTAACAATTCTGGATGTGAGGATTAATGGCCTAAGCCCTAACCCTAAACCCTAAAGGGCGGTTTAGGGGTTTAGGTTCCAGGATGGTTTGGGGTTTAAGGGTTTAGGTCATACGCATTATAGGCATGTGGGTTGTAGGTGCAAGTATTTAGGCATGGGTTTTTTGGGCTCTGGATTGTTGTCTTTGGGGTTAGGGTGCAGGGCCTAGGCTACCAGGACCGTAAGAAAGCTTATCTTTGAAGGACTTTCGCTTCAGGGGTTTCTGGTTCGGGCTGGGATTGCGGTTCGGGGTTTGAGGTGTCTGTGACACCGTGGGGTGCTTCTCTTGGTCGGACACCCGAATTCCTAAACCGTTCGGACACATAGGACTGTCGGCTGATGACCCACTACACCCTAAAGCCTAAACTTGTCCACAAGCTCACGTGAGTTTGACAGCCGCATAGTGTACAAGTGCAACAGCAAGACAACTTTGCATTTTTCGCTTTATAAGTATACTTAAATGGTGGGTTGTTTCGGGTTCCAGGTATTGTGGCGCAGCATGCAAGCAGTATTGCCGGATTTGGGCCTAAGGGGCGTAGACATTGAGCAGGTCGCAGGGCTTCAGATGTAAAGCGGTCATGCTGCTGAGATTATCTGCCAGAAAGCCTCAACCCTAAAAGAGTCGCAAAGTAGGGCTCAGGGGTGCTTAGGGCATTGGGGTACTTGCTCCCACTGATTGGCATCTGTGCATCAGGCGTCCTTTGTCATGTCACACACTCGCAGACTTGGGTTCCCGAGCATCGTCATCATCCATTCGAGTTAGCAGCTTTCCATTAGCCGGGTGTGCCCGGAGGCATTTGCTCCTTCGCTCATGTTGCAGCAGCGGATGCACTAGGCGAGTCCTGCATCCCTCTTCATGCGGTGACGTATGCACAGACATTGCGCTGGCTGCGTTGCTTAATTCACATGCCGTGGTCGACCAACACTTACACTTGAGGCGTGTCAACTTTGAATTTTGCCATCCGCAGTTTGAAGGCCCCCCGACTGAAGCGTCCCTCAGCGCCAAATCCAGTCATCTGAATCTGCAAAACCCTAATTTAAATTTATAAGTACATCAACCTTAATCCCCTAAGCCCTAAACCCTAAACCTCAACCCTAAACCCTAAATCCTAAATCCTAAACCCTAAGTACATAAACCTTAGTCCTTTAGCACCGAAGCCTGAACCCCGAAGCTTCTAACGAGACTTCACCTCAATGGGTTTAGGGTTTAGGGTAACGAGACTTCACCTGGATTCTGAAATTTCGGGGGAGGGGGGGGGGAGCGGCGTGGGGGGGTGTATCATACGATACTTCAATTATAATTAGGAAACCCCCAAAATAGTATTGAGAATCATTTAGGCCATTATATCAAGCCCTAAACCCTAAACCCTAAAACTACCCTAAATCCTAATTCCCTAAACCCTAAACCCTTAATGCTAAATCCCTAAACCCCAAACCCTTCATCCTAAACCCCCAAACCCTAAACCCTAAACCCTGAAACCCTAAACTGCCCTAAACCCTTTAGGGAGGATTATGCGAAGCTCGAGGCTGGCATGACGCACATCGTTCGGGACATCGATCGACCAGGCTCCAAGCTCCACAAGAAAGAGCCGCTTGTCTGTTTAGGGTTTTTTTAGGGTTTGGGGTTTAGGGTTTTGGGGTTTTAGGGTTTTAGGGTTTAGGGTTTAGGGTTGGAACTGGCGGGTTTAGGCTTTAATTGGGGGGGTTTGGTGTTTAGGGTTTAGGGTTGTGGGAAGGGCTTAGGCTCAGGGTCTAGGGTTGTCTGAATCAAAATCCCATCAGCCTGTTTTAAAGATTAATAATTGGTTTCATGTCCAATTCAGCAATAGCCCTCATGCTTTACAGCTTACATCCCTACAAGTAGTCCAATGATTTGGCTTTAGCAGTTACCCGACCGGTGGTCATGATCTTTTCTCGCGTATCCCCGTGTCAAGTTTCGGAGACAACATATTTATGCCTCATCATGTCTTGTCATGTCAAAATATGCCATACTATGCGAAAAGTATACTCTACTGTACCATGCTACTCTACACCATTCTACACCATGTTATCTGTTACACTAGGCTTGGGAGATAAAACGAAGCTGTGGTACTGTAGCCGAAGCCTGCAACTAGAGGAAAGCGGAAATCCGAGCTAGAAAGTTGTGGGCGGCTTTAGGGTTAAGAGTTAGGGCTTTGGTCTTGGAGTTTATAGGGTTTTAGGGTTTGGGGATGAGGCTTTAGAATGTTGGATTAAGGCATGGCAGATCGAAGGTTTGGCAGCGGAAGTCGCGGAAGATGCCACCCTAAACCCTTAAACCCTAAGCCCCAAAACCCTCTTCAGGGAGGCACTGCCTCAGGCCCATGACCTTTCAGCCGTCGTCAAAGCTTAGCAGCTTCCCCAAACCCTCAACCCTACCTGTAACCGAAAAGACCTACCATTTTGGGGTTCCTTATTATGTCTTCTATATCTAGTTCCTTTAACAGGTAGGTCTTTTCGGTGACGGGTAAATCCTAAAGCCCTATACCCTGGAGCTGTCGGGCTCAGCAGGGCTTCATGTTAGCGCCGAGCAACCTCGAGCTCATCAAACACGTATTTGGCTGCCAAATATGTGCCACATATCTCTAGCTTCTAGTTCTACTTCCTAATGGACTCCAAATGTCTTTGGCTACCATTACGGCCATTATGGGCCATAATGCCACATGTATTGCCATATAGCCCCAAAACCGATTAGTGGTACCATGTCTAGTTGAGGGTAAGGGCTCCAAATACCTACGATTGGGACCATTAGCCATATAGCTCCCCAAAACCTACGATGATATTCATAATTTTGAGGACCTAAACCCTAAACCCTGAACCCTAAACCCTAAGCCGTGGATCTAGGAGCTTATAAGGGGCAATGGATATCTAGGGCTCCCGAGACCCTAAACCGCTGTCCAGCAAAGGATCGTGGAGCCGGTGACCGTGCTCGAGAGTCCCCCCATGATCGTTGTTGGCTTCGTCGGGTATGCCAGAAGCCGAGTCTCGGGTTTAGGGTTTGAGATGAGGTTTCGGCTTTAGGATTTAGGGCTTTAGGCTAGAGTTTGAGGCTAGAGGCTTTAGGGTTTTGGGTGTAGAGTTTAGGCTTTAGGGTTTTGGGTAGGGTTTAGGCTTGAGGGTTTCGGGTTTTGTGCTTGGGGATTCTTGGAGTTTAGAGTTTTAGGGATGCAGGAGTCTCGGCCATACAAACGGTTTAGGTTTTCGGGGTTTACCGGGGTTTTGGGTTTAGGGCGAGTTGAGGGTTTGGGGTGGTTCAAAGGTTTAGGGGTTGAGGCTGTGAGGCTGCTGGGGCTTGCTTAAAGGTACTTCGTGATTCACTGGTTGATCTTCGCAAAAAAGACGAGGCAGCTCTAACTTCCCCGGAGCTCCAATTTCAGATTCATGTCTTACGCTGCAAGATTTGTCTCAAAAATGCCCACCAAACAGGTATTCTGTCCGATACCGCTCAGTGACTTAACATAAGGGCAACTCGAACGTCTGTTGTACCTTTATATGATGCTAGGCCTTGCTAGACTAACGCTCCTAACCCTTAAACCCCTAAACCCTAAAGCTTAAACCCTAAACCCTAAATCCGTAACCCCTAAACCAATAACCCTTAACCCTTAATTGTCATAATAAAACCCAATAAACGGTTAAAGATGATCATGTTTAATATAGCCCCAACCCTCTACCCTAAACCCTAAACCCCTAAACCCTAAATACCTGACCCCTAAACCTCTAAACCCTTAACCCCAAAGCAGCCAAAAGGCACCCACCGACTCCGGGCCAAGGTGGAGACCCCGAGAGGCCTTCGGGCTCTCACCTCGGTCTGGGCGGGACACCTCTCGGAGGAGTGCAAGAGGCCCAAAAGCACTGTCAGGGTACTATCAGGGTATTATAAGGATACTATGAGGGTATTATAAGGGTACTGTCAGGGAATTATAAGGGTACTATAAGGGTACTATCCTCACGCCCTAAACCCCCCAAAAAAACCCTAAAGCCTTAAAGCCCTAAACCTTAAAGCCCTAAAGCCCTGAACCTTAAAACCCGAAAGCCCTAAAGCCCTAAGCCTCGGAACCCAAAAGCCCTAAAGCCCTAAGACCCTAAAGACCCTAAAGCCCTAAAGCCCTAACCCTTAAATCCTAAATTCCGGCCTTCGAGGCGTCAGACTGAAAGCTTCGGCCATTTAAAGGGACAGGTTCTTCTTGGAGGCTCATGGGACTTTAGGGTTTAGGATTTAGGGTTTAGGGTTTGGGACTTTAGAGTTTGGGGTTTAGGGCTTAGGGTTTAGGGTTTAGGATGTAGGGTTTAGGGTTTAGGGTTTGGGTTTAGGGTTTAGGATGTAGGGTTTCGGGCTTAGGATGTAGGGTTTGGGGTTTAGGGTTTGGGGTTTAGGGCTTATGGTTTAGGATTTGGTGTAGGGTTTAGGATTTAGGGTTTAGGATGTAGGGTTTACGGTTTAGGATAAAAAAATGTTATTATGCTTATTATTATAAGTACTTATGAGCCTCGTTATAAGGTCTTATAAATGTACTTACTAAGTCCCATGAACCTTCAAGTAGGGTTGGACGTTGAAGGTTAGACGCTGTAGGCTTAGGGTTTGAGGTTTGGGGTTTAGTCGTAGCTCAAGATGTTGGGTCTGCACGTTCCCAAAAAGTCCTGCGGATACTTCCCTAAGTCGTAATCGTACTCCCTCATATAGAAATATAGGTCCTTTAGGTACTTAGGAATCCTGACGAGCTCTAAGCTCCAAACCCCTAAAGGAACCCTTAAGGAATATACTTAGGGTTTAAAGGTTTTAGGGTTTAGTGGCAAGGGTTTGTAGGTACGTAAAAACCCTTTGCGGCTTAGGTTCTCGGAATTCATATCTCGGGCTCTGGCGTTCGGTTGGGCTTGGGTTGAATGCGGTTGTGGCTTGTGGTTCCAAGATCCCTTAGATGAAGGAATACCATATAATAAATCAATAAATAAATAAATAAATAGATAAATACATATATATATATATATATATATTTATCGTTTAGGGTTTAGGGTTATACCTAAAACGGTAACGCGATCCTTGATATGATTTAGGGCAAATTTGGGGTGTGTTCCTTCATTGCATGCAGTGGTGTTGGAAGATCTGGGTTGTTTAGGGATCCGTAAATTTTGTGGAGCTCCTCACAGGGACGCATAGAGTTGAGCCAAACGCTAAACCCCCAAACCTTAAACCCTAAACCGATATGATAGCCTAAACCTCTAAACCTCTAAAACACTAAACCCTGAAGAGTGATGTGCCCAAGCTCAACCCTAAACCCTAAACCCTAAGCCAGGCGCTTCTACAAGACGTGGCACACCTCGAAGCAGAAGGCGTTCACCAAGTATCAGAAGCGCAGCTTGGGCTCACATACACCTGGCGGCGCTGCTTTCTGGTGATTCTCACCTTAAACCCCAAACCCCTACAAATCCCCTAAACCCTAAACCCCAAACTCCCTTAAACCCCAAAACCCTACTAATCCCTAAACCCTAAACCCCTAAACCCTAGGGGTTCAGGGGTTCAGGGTTTAGGGCCGTTTTGGAATTTAGGGGTTTAGGGATTTTACACCTCAGTTGTTTCCCTTGGCTTCTGCTCGGGGGGGTGGGGGGAAGTACTTTACTCCAAACCTAGCAGAAACCCTCGAGCCTTAACCCCAAAGTCAAGTGTAGGGTTCAGGGTTTAGGGTTTAGAGTCAGTTTAGGGTTTTAGGGTTTATAAGGGGGCCTTAATAATTGGAATAGGGTTTGGGGTATAGTAGATTATTAGAAATTATAATAAGGAGCCCCCCAAAACCATTTATTAAGGCCCCTACATTAAACCCCAATGCCTAAACTTTAAACCCCATTCCGGAAATTGAAACCCTTCATACCTGAAACCCTAAACCCTACACCCTAAGAAAGGCCACTGCACTTTTAAAAACACCCTAAATCTTGAATGCGAGCACCCTAAACCCTGACACCCTAGGCCAGAGCAAACAAAAGCAACAATGAAAGCTGGGGATTTAGGGTTTAGGGTTTTAGGGTTTAGGGTGTAGGGTTTTGGGGTTCGGGAGAGCCGGGCTACTGCTTTGTGGGAGGGCACAGAGGTATGTCGTTGTAGGGTTCCGGTTCAGGCCTTCGGGGTTTAGCGTTTACGGTTCAAGCGGTTTGGGTTTCGGGTTTGGCACTTGTGGTTCTTACATGTTCGTGCTGAGAGCCTGCTACTTGTAAATCTGGTTGGTGGGAGCTTAGCTTACCGAATGAGCGTCCTATGCATAGCCAGCAGTGAAAAAGTACATAGTCTTTCTGCATGTCTAAAGTCTAAAACCCTTAACCCTATAAACCCTATAAACCCTAAACCCTAAACCCTAAACCCTTAAAGAAAACATGACGATATTCAGACTCAGACCTTGCGACAAACCATATCAACCCATACAGCCATCGGTGAACCGTCGGGCAAGCCCCAAACCTCCACTCTTTTCAGCCTAAACCCTAAACTCTAAACCCTAAACCCAACCTAACCCGATAAACTAACCCGATAAGCCCTAAACCCTGAAGCAGTCAAGGCTTCCGATATTAGACTCGCTGAACTGATGGGTGGGTTGTCAGCGTCCTGTAGAGGAGCCCATGACTTCGGCAACTCTGATTATAGTAACCTTGTCCCCTTAATTTACGCCAAGGATCTTACGTACTGTTAAATTATGGGGCACTTCCTTAAATCATAATCGTGATTCCTTAGATGGAAACCTTACAGTCTACTATACTGGGTACATCGAGCCCTTTGGGTCAGATAGTGCCTTTACTAAAACGTAGGATCACACCCCTTCCAAAAATCAACACCCCTAAATCGGACTAACCATTATAAGCCCCATGGAGGCCTTAATGATTGCATATACTATTTAAAGGCCCACATTAATCCCTAGCCTCTCACGACATTTCTGCAATGCGGGAGAAGCATGTGCTCTGTGGCCAGCGCAAGCTCCAAGCCTCAAACACCAAACCACTCCACCCCAACCCTCTCCCACCCTAAGCCCAAAAGCCTCCCCTAAACCCTACACTTTATAAGCCCTAAACCCTGAAGCCTTGTAACCCCTAGAAACCGCCAGCCTTCAACTCTGAGTTTCATGCCTCAGTTCCCAGCACTTGCTCGTATGCTTGTGTATACCTATCTAGCAAAGCCGAACTCTACATAACATATCCCATTAGCAGATCCGTCATAATGGACCATAATGGTTCAGAGCGTAAAAGAAACTTCCGAGCGAAATAAACATGCACCATATAATCGGACTGCTAGGTTGGAGTATATACAGGTGTGTATGCATACGGGGCTCATTAACCAGGATTCCCCATAAGACGGAGAAAGCTAGACCGCTGGCCCTAAACAACCCTAAACCCTAAACTGTAAACACACCATGCATGCGGCCTCCCGCGCGGGTGCTTCGTCGTCTCGCTTTCTGGCGCGACTGCTCGAGCTGCCGCGACCCGCTAACAACCAGAAGGTGAGCGAGTAGGGTTCGGGTTTTGGGTTTTAGGGTGTAGGGTTTAGGGGACTAGGTTTGATGATGGTAACGGGGCATTCACAACTACGGCTGATGATATAAATCCTGCATTACCCATACTAAGGACATCAACAGTAGGATCGCGAGGGGAACATGATTAGTCATACGATATAAGGCTATGGGCATACAATGATACGGGGGCGAGGGGGGTGGTGGTATTTCTTTTTCATTCAGAC
Source organism: Symbiodinium necroappetens (assembly GCA_905231915.1). NCBI lineage: Eukaryota > Dinophyceae > Suessiales > Symbiodiniaceae > Symbiodinium > Symbiodinium necroappetens. The sequence continues at coordinate 11,530 of CAJNJA010057585.1, forward strand.
GAGTCAGGGGTTCGCGCGTCCCTCATTTCGGATAGGCCGGAACCCAGCTCGGGCGCCCTCGTTGTGGACCTTGCCTCTTGCTTCGTTTACCTAACGAAGCACTTAAAGAAAAGATAGACGTAACGAGCCCTGCAAGCACCCCTTACAGGAGCCCTTGAACGGAGCCCCTTACACAAACCCTGAAAGGAACCTTATGGATCCTGAGACCCCAAACCGCCCTCAGTTCAGAACCCTGAACCCCTCAAGCCCTCAACACCCCTCAAACCCCTCAACCCTATACCCTAAACCCCTAAGCCCTCATCCCTATACCCTAAACCCTAAACCCTTATACCCTAAACCCTAAGCTCTAATCTTTCTCCAGCCAGGTCGAGGAGCTCGTTTTTCCCAAGCTTTCGTCATGGCAGCAGTCACCGGGACCTATCACCAAGCTCTTGCAACCCGACTGCAAGGCTTTAGGCTTCAGGGCTTTGGGATTTTGGGGTTTTGGTGCTCAGGGCTTCCGGGTGTCTAGCTACTTCGGCACACTTGATTGCGCAGCTTGTTTCTGAGCTGCTTTGGCAGCGGTCTGATTCATGTGCAGGCATTCTCGACCAAACATGTCCACCGAATGCTCGAATTATAAAGCTAGGGTCTCAAAAGCCATTGAGGCGCGGTTTTTCTTCAGTGACAGTATACATGAAACATCGTGAAACCGTTCGGCGATGTCAAGATACTGGGCGGGTTATGATTCTCCCGGGTCAGTGTTTCGATCGGTGGCTCAGCATGTTCAGTGCCCAGCGACGAGTCTTTTGTGTATGTGTGCGTCTGATTATTATACCCTAAAGCCCCAAGCCTTAAACCCTTGTAGTGCCTAAGACCTCAGCAAGAAACGAGTGGGCCAGGGTTGAGGACATAGGGTTCACGGGGCTTGGCGTGTCTTTACACTGCTTTTAGGGTTTAGGGTGCAGGACTACATCGTCAGCTCAAGGTGAGTCATAGGTTCCAGCACCATGGGCCCAACATCGCAACAACATCCTGCAATGCAATGTAAAAAGTTACGTGTATCTCAGGCCCCGATCCCTCACAAAACAGCATGCAATGACCCCATATGTGCATGGCATGGCTCCCGGCCAAGGCCTAAATCCGTCGAACCATGAATCCAAAGCTGCGAAACCAACTTTTTAGTCGGATATTTTTGAAGGGACGCAACTACCAAACCCTGCTAAAGCGCTTTTAAAATTGTATTTGGATAGCACGTCCCAATTCCCAAACCCTAAACACCCGAAACCCTAAACCCTAAACACCCTACACCCTAAACCCAACACCCCAAAACCCTAAACAACCCAAAACCCTAAACCCTAAAACCCTAAAATCCTAAACCCTAAAGCCCTAAAGCACTAAAACCCCAAACCCTACAGTGGTTTGGACATGATGCGAGGAAAGACCTCCGGAGCCAGAGGCGACCCGACTTGGTCTGCCAGCTGATGGAGGTCCGCGATGGCCCCGAACTTGGTTTAGGGTTTAGGGTTTAAGGTTTTGGGGTTTAGGGTTTAGGGTTTAAGGTTTAAGATTTTAGGGTTTAGGGTTTAAGGTTTTGGGGTTTAGGGCGTTTAGGGGTTAAGGTTTAAGGTTTTGGGGTTTAGGGCGTTTAGGTCTTTACCGAGGAGCACTCCCTAGGTCAGGTGGTGTGGGTTCGAAAACCTACTCTGAGGGTTTGGTCTTCAGGGTCATAACGTACTTACACTATAATATTCATAGTAGTAATGACAAGAGTCATAATAGTATTATCATACTAATACTAATAGCAAATGTTAATGATAGTTTTAATAATATGGGTATATAGTACTATGCATAATCACCCCATCTGGCTGCAGGTTCTTCATGCAGATGGTCGGATAAAGCTGGGGCGCGCTCATTATTCCTCGGGTCTCAGTGCCTGCGCTGCGGCAAACCAATGGCAACTGGCCCTGCACCTCTTCCACACCATGCCAGGACTGTAAGGATTTAGGGTTTAGGGTTTGGCTATGAGTTCGGTTTCGATCCGCAATACTAGCAGCCTCAACCCCGACATTCAGCCCTGAACCCAGGAGCACAAGGAGCCCATGTGGTAGCTGATGTTATCAGCTACAGTGCTACAATCAGCTCCTTTGAGAAAGCAGGCCAGTGGCAACTGGCGCTGGAACTTTTTGATGCCATGCCCAGCGCGACTCTAACGCCAGACATCATCATTTACAACACCACCATCAGTTCTTGTGAGAAAGGTGGCCAGTGGCAGCTAGCACTACATCTGTTCCACACCTTACCCACAGCAAAGCTCACCCCCGATGTCATCACCTACAATGCTGCCATTAGCTCCTGTCAGAAGAAGTCTCAGTGGCAGCTGGCCCTCCACCTCTTCCACACCATGCCATCAGCCTCGACACTTCGTTCTCCAACGCTTTTGTTGCGTAATGTTTTGGTTTTTATGCACGAAGCCCGTTCTCATGTTCTTAGTTTTTTTTTGGTAGTTCCTCGCGAATTGGCGAAGTAAGGATTGTTCCCAGCATTGTCAGCTACAGCGCTGCCATCAGCTCCTGCGACTGGGTTCGATTCTTGTTACAGGGAGTATACCCTGGTAAATGGCAGGAGACCATATGCCGTATTTACTTTAAATCTTGAAGGGTTCTGGCAACTTACACAACTTGAAGTCAGCCATACAAAGTGCTTGAAATCCCTAACTACTGTTGATGATATAAATCCTGCACTACCTTAAGGACCCTAAACTATGGGAATTATGGTATATTCCTTACTATGGGTAATGCACCCTAAACCCTAAGCATCTAAACCCTAAGCCCTAAAGGGTAATGCAGGACTTATAAACCATCATCAACTGTATCATGGTCGCTTACAGAAGCTAGAGCAGACTGGGCTTCTTTTGGTGGCCGTAAGGTTCCTTTTTTCGGACTACCCGGTGCCCAAAAAAAGGGGCCGGTTTCATTCACCCTAAACCCTACACTCCTAAACCCTTAACCCCTAAAATCCCTAAATCCTCAACCCCTAAAACCCCTAGAACCCCAAAGCCCTAAACCCTAAAACCCCTTAACACCTAGAACTCCCTAAAACCCCTAAACCCCCAAAACCCATAAGACCCAAACCCTTAAAACCCCTAAACCCTAAAACCCTTAAGCCCCAAGCCCCTTAAGGCGAGGGGGATGGACAATGGCCACTGGCCTTGCAGCTTTTCCGCTCGATTGCCGAGGCTCTCAGAAAGCCAGATTTCAGGGAAGGCTCCAGGGGTCTTTGAAAGAGGTTTAGGGGGGGTTGGGTGTTTTAGGGGGTTTTAGGGCTTTAGGGGTTTAGGTGTTTAAGGGTTTTACCTTGTTAGGGCTCCTTTCATGATCTCTGTATATGAGGCCTTGAAGCGCTAGGTGATTTAGGGCCCAGGTAGGGTTTTAAGGTTTCGGGTTGTGGATGTTTAGTCTAGTGCTTGGGTTTACGAAATAGGATCAGGTAATGTTTGGCAAAGCGGAACAGGAAAAAGCTGTATTCGAGCATTGGCATGACGAAGGGAGCGTACAGTGGCAGAAGGCAGCAGATGAAGATATCGCTATAAAAAGCTTGCCAAACCCTGCACCCTATACCCGAAACCCTAATCCCTAAACCATAATCCCTAAACCCTAAAACACCTAAACCCTAATCCCTAAACCCGCTTGTATTGAACTTCCCGGGGGAGCCCTGCACCCCTCTGGCTGGTCTTCAGGAGAAGCTGATCCCCAACATCGTCAGCCCCTTGGCAATACAAAGTTACTACCTGGGGATCCAAAACCCTACTATTTTCAAGGGCATGATACCCTATACTTGACTCTAGTTCAGGGGGCAGAACCCCCCCGTAGGGTTTGGGGATGCAGGCAATTATGTCCAGACCTTAGGAATAGGAAGTTTATACAGGCTTGGGAGTTTGGAGTCTTTAGGAAACCCGAAATCGGAAACCCTGAGCCCTACTATAGGGGCTTAAATAAATACCAATACTACTCTGGGCGTTGCTTCTGATAACTATAGTATAACATACCCTAAACCCCTAAACCACTAAACCCTAAACCCTAAACACCCCAAAACCATATTCTAGGCATTATAAGGCTCCTATATCAAACCCTCAACCTGGAAACTCGGAGCTCGAAACGGGAAATCGGAAACCCCTGATTTCTACAGCGGACGACTTAGAGTGCCAAAAAACCTAAGTGTTTGGGGGTTTAGGATTTAGGGGTTTAAGGGTTTAGGGGTTTAGGGTTTAGGGGTTTAGGGTTTAGGGGTTTAGGGTTTAGGGGTTTTGGGTTTAGGGTGTGGGGGTTTAGGATTTAGGGGTTTTGGGTTTAGGGTTTCGGGGTTTAGGGTTTAGGGTTTAGGGGTTTAGGGTTTAGGGTCTAGGGTTTAAGGGTTTAGGGGTTTAGGGTTTAGGGTTGGGGGTTTAGCCAACAGGTTTGTGAATCTGTGAACCCGAACCCCCTTTGATACAGCGGGCCTTGCGACGTTCAACTCCAATACGCCGGATCTCTAAAGCCAGGACCGAAATTGTCCCCCTGAGCCTACAGAAAATGCGACCTGTACCAACAAACTAGATAGTTTGAGACGACAAGAATATCTGCAGGCTATGGCGCCTTAATCAACGCCTGCGGGAAGAGCGCAGAGTGGCGCTTGTCATTGCAGCTTTTGAGCTCTCTTCGTCTCGACCCTAGGTCCTCTTTGGGGGGGGGGGTCTGCGTTGTGTTTTTTTTCTGGTGTAAAGTGGAACCTATCCTTACACATGTAGCAGTCCTGGTCATCTTCTGTGCCATCATGATTATCAACCTCATCGCCATCGTGTGACCATCATCGTCGTTTTCTACATCTTCGTCGTCGCCATCATCAGCATGGTCATCATTAGCGTCATCGCTACCAGCATCGTCACCATCATATCCATCCTCAGGACCTTCACCATCGCCACGTGTGTTTTCATCATCACCGCCATCAACATCATCGTAGTATTATTCCTCTTCTTTGCACAAGTCTTCATCAGCAACCATATACATCGTCATCGTCATTGCCGTGCTTATCAACATGATTACTCTGCAAGTAAGTCGTAGTGAGGCAGCCCCCCCTTGCTAACCCTGTTCCAGGGCAGCCCCCCCAACTCAGGACGAGTTGTCGCCCAATGTCATCAGCTACAATGCGGCCATCAGCCTTTTTGCCCTGGTGAAAGTCATTCCTATTCTGAGCATAAACTCCGGTTTGTGGTCTGCTGGCTGCGCCTTTGGGAGTTCTGTCGCATGTTCTGGGACAGTCGGGTTCACTAGGCCGAACGAACTCTGCTCTGCAACTGAAGGCCTATGCCCTTATCCTGAGGCCCCCTCAAAACAACTTCAACTCGTGCTTCCACAGCAGCAGGTAGACACAAAACCCTAAAGCGCCCTAAACCCTAAANNGGGGGGGGGGGGGGGGGGCAAAGTCTGAAGTGACAAAACAGCGTGGAGAGCCTATTTAAATTTGTGAGCCTCCCAACGGTGCTCGCAGTTGAAGCACGAAAGCCATGCAGCCTGAAGCTTTTGTTGAACGCCTTTCAGTCGGAGATGCAATTTACAAGTTAGGGCTGCGGCACGCACGGGGGCTGTGGGTATATCAATATCAATACCATCATACAGCTCAAAACGCTGGTCCTGTAGAGGCGGGCTTCATGGGAGGTACGGTTTAGGGTTTAGGGAGGGTCGTTGGAAGGAAGGTTCTGAAAGGCCCTAAGAGACTGAACTTGCAAAAGGAATCCTGACAGCAAAGAGTTGAGATGCAGCCGTGCTAACTCGCATACGTATACCCTGAAACCCTCGACGCCTCAAGGCTACACCGATTTAGGGTCTATAGGGTTCAGCAGAAACCCAAACCGTAAGCCCAAAACCTTCACGAATCGGACTTAGTTTGTAGGTCAAGGAGCCCCAGGCCTCAAAAGCCTAAACCCCAAAAGCNNCCCAAATCCTAAACCCTAGAACCCTAAACCCTAAAACCCTAAACCCTAAAACCCTAAACCCTAAAACCCTAAACCCTAAACCCCAAAACCTAAACCCTAACCTCTAAAGCCGAACCCTAGAGGTTTCCAACAGAAAAAAGGTGTTGATCCCAATGTACCTAAGATTTTTCAAAGGGGACCACACTAAAAGCCACCGTGCACACGCACACTGCTTGGGTACATCCCTAAGGGTAAACTCTAGAGACCCTCAACCCCTAAACCCCTAAACCCTACACCCTAAACCCCTAAACCTCAACCCTAAACCCCAAACCCCTCAAAGCTCTAACAAAGGCTCCTGCGAGAAGTCCACGGCTTGGGAGTGGAGCCTCCATTTGCTGCACGCCATGCCCACGTCGAAGCTGGCTCCAAACGTCATAAGCACCTCGGAGACTCTTGGGTTTAGGGGGTTTTAGGATTTTTGGATTTAGGGCTTTGGGTTTTAGAGTTTAGGATTTAGGGTTTTAGGTTCTAGGGTTTTATGTTATAGGGTTTAGGGTTTTTAGGTTTTAGAATTTAGGGTTTAGGGTTTAGGGAGACTCCTGGCTCCTGGTGCTCATGGTTTCCAGGATTTCAGACTTATAAGGCTTACAGGGCTTGGGGCTACGGGACCCCAAAACCCTCAACTCTGAGTCCCAGTTTGGGGGGGTTTGGGGTTTAAGGACCCAAAACGCCAAACTCTAAAGCCTAGTTTGGGGTTTGGGGTTTAGGGACCAGAAACCCTAAACTCGAAGTCCTACTCCCGATACAGTACCCCTTGAACATGAGAAGTGATGTCGTGTCGGAGTTCGGGGTTTTTGAAGTGAGCTTCAATCTGAGGTTCAAGTCGATGCTTGTTTCGGATTCGGGCCGAAACCCTGAAGCCTAAACTAAAACTTAGCCCTAAAACCTATGGACCCTAAACCCTAAACCCTTTGATTTCAGACCAGGTTGCTTGTTGTTGCTTGCAGGTGCGGGGTTGAAGGATCAGCCCTCAACCCTATTAAACACAGCAGCCCGAAACCCAAAAATCACAGAATCCCAACCACCGTGGAAAAGACGTAGAATCTCAAACTTCCAGGACCCAAAACTTTGAGGCCGAGGTCTTGGCCCCAAAAGCCCGGAAGCCTCGACCCCTAAACCCCAAGCCCTCAACCTTAGCCTTTCACCTCTGAACCCCCCAGCCCCTAAACCCCTATAAACCCCTGAAAAACATTGGGCGACGACCCCGGGATTCCCAACCTGTATCCCCAAATCCTACGAAATGGTAGGTTATGGTCCGTTATAGGGTTTAGGGTTCAGGGTTTAGGGTTTGGGGTTTAGGGTAATGGTAACCCTTAAAGCGGTAGGTTTTTGGATGCCCAGGAAGGCCCTGTAATTTTCGGACTACGCCTTGATCAGATCTGGGATCTGGTCATAAGGTTTCTTCAGTAGATATGGGCTATACATACTAGAGGGATACTAACTATAATATGTTTTTTTTTGCGGCATCTCAAATAACCTACCAGTTTAAGGATTTCTATAAGGAAATAGTAAGGGGGCGGGCTTACCTAGACCCTCAACCCTAAACCCTAAGCCGTAATTAATGGCAACCCTAAACCCTAAACCGTAGCCCAGGCTACAACGCTGCGATCAGCTCCTGCGAAAAAGGAGAAGAGTGGCCGTCGTCCTTGGCCCTCTTCTGCGCGACTTAGGTAGCCCATGGGAGAGCTTTGACCTGTAATCTTTGGCCTTTTATATATATATATATATAGATATACAAATACATATATATATATATATATACATTTCATATATATATATATATGTCCATCTTAAGAAGTTTGATCTTTTTTTCATTCTAAACCCTGAATCGATCTTTAGGCAGCGTTATTGACGAACTTAGGCCATGCCCGAGAATCAACTCGTGCCCAACATCACAAGCCACTTCGGCCGAGCTGATAGCTGTCTCTGGAATTGCTTAGGGCTCTTAGGGTTTAGGGTTTGGGGTTTAGGGTTTGGTGCTTAGGGCTTAGGGCTTTTAAGGTTTCGGGTCTAGCGGAATACGGTGAAGGGGTATTATAAAGGATTGGGGGGTTTAGAGAACTGTATCGGTCGGTTGGGGCTGCCAGCGGCTTAGGGTTTAGGACTACCAGCTAAGGTTTAAGTCTTCGGGCTTAGGTTACAATGCCACCATCAGCTCTCTTGCTGCGGGTGCACAGTGGCAGATGGCTTTGCACCTATTCAGCGAGATGCCTGTCACGGAGCCCGGAAAGAACTTGAACATCGGCTACTTGCCGTTTGGGTACACTTAGTGGTTCTGCATTCATGTCACACTTGTGTCGTGTGTTTGTGCAGGGACCAAGCTTCTCGGCACATCAGCCCTGAACCCTAAACCCAAAGCCTCAACGCTAAACCCTCTGCCCTAAACCCGACACTCCAAACCCCAAACCTCAACGAACAGCTCAGGCTACAATGCCACCATGACCTCCTGCGAAAACGGGGAGCAGTGGCAGCTGGCTCTTTTCGTCTTTCACTCCATGCCTCAGGCCAAGCTGATCCCGGAGCCTAGGCTAAAGTTACTTTAGGGATCCATACGGGTTCCTCAAAAGGGATGGAAAAGGATGCGTTAAAGTGATCTGTGTGGTTCAGTGTTCTTACATTATATGTTATAGGTGGTTTTTAGAGAATAAGGGTTTTGACTTCAGCATTCAGGCTTGAGGGTTTACGGTTTGAGTGCGCTGGTTGATCATACTTCCGGAGTGCGGCAAAAACCCCTCAACCCTAAACCCCTCAACCCCTAACCCCTAAACCCCTAACCCCTAAACCCCTAAACCCCTAAACCCTAAACCCTACACATGGTACAGTCCTGAGAGGAGTCGAAAGTTTACAGGGGCCTCAGGGGTTTCCGGGAATTTGGACACCGTGGGGGCCCAAGGGTTCTACAGTTTTTAGGGCATACCGTCGTCTTTTGTTTAATCATGTTTAGGGGTTTAGGGTTTAGGGTTTAGGGGATCATGTTTCCCTTTTACGCAATCTCTGGTTGAGACGGTTTCCCGGCCAGACCAGCGAATGCTGGGCTCTTGTTAAGGGATTTAGTTTGAGTTACCATAATAATCAGGAAACCCTATCAAGTACTTTATTTAGTTTAAGCTACCATAACAAGTAGGAACCCCTATTAAGTACTATAGATCCCTACTATGGTAACTTAGGTTGAATCCCGGAACCCTAAACCCAGAAAAGCTGAACTGAGGACGTGAGTAGCTACAGCACCGCCATCAGCGACTCTGGGACCTTGCAGTAGTACCGTTTCATTTGCCTACCTATAGGGTTTTAGGGTTTAGGGTTATGGTAGGGGCTTGGGGGTTTTAGGGTGTAGGGTTTTGAGTTTAGGGGTTTGGGTTTAGGGTTTAGGGTTTTGCCTACCTATACCCTAAGGCTCGCAGGACTCACATTTTTTATGGCTTTCAGGCCCAAAGACCATACTATCTAAGGCCTTTGGGCTACTTTGAGCCCAAGGGATCGGGTTTAGGGTTTGGGGTTCCAGTTCCCATTTGGTTTAGCCAGTTTTATATTCAGGATCCTAGAAGCTAACCCAAAAGAGGAACTACAATGGGAGACTGTAGGTAAGACTCCATGTATACAGACAGCTAGTCGTTGCTTGGGAGGGTCTATAGTCTATTTTGTAGTAACCTCTGTCCCCAAGGGTCCAAGTACTCATTATTGAAGGACTTGGGGCCTTTATGGGTACCAAAACCCGGTAGGTGGGGTCAATCCCAAACAAGAGTCCTTATATCAGGGATCCTAAACCCTATCCTAAACCCTAAACCCTAAACCCTAACCATCATCCCACCTTTTTGAGGCCTCCAAGTAACAGTACCTACTTTGGGCTAGTTGGCACCTTCGGATGTGTGTTCTATGAGGGTCCTCTCGCGCATGGGTTTTGTTTTTTAGCTACAGTCTCCGTTGCAGTTCTTCTGTAGGACTACCTTCTAGGATCCTAAACATAAGCTTGGCCTAAACCCTAAAGCCTTAAAGCCCTGAGCCCTGAAACCCTACGCCCTAAACCTTAAACCTTAAACCATTACAAACTCTGGTCGTGAAACCCCCACAAAAGAGAACTCCAACGGAGACTGTAGCACTGTAGGTACGGTTCCATGAGGCTGCTCCGGTGTTCCCAGCTAGTACCCTTTGTACTTCTGTTTCCTCTTGAGATGTCCGTTCTTCAGGCTGAACAAGACCCTATGCACTGTATAAGCCTTTATGGTTCAGGGCCCCTAAACCCTAAATCCGAAGCCCTAAACCCTAAATCCGAAACCCTAAACCTTAAAGGGGAACCCAGGCCTTCGAGACAGATGGCCAGTGGCAGTTGGCTATCGATTTCCTCGACGCTATGGCGAAGCAGAGCCTTCCGCGCGGCTTGACGGTGCTGAAGCCCTCAGGGTTCAAAGAACCCACAGAACAGTAGTTCTGTAACAGGTTTAGGGTTCAGGGTTTAGGGTTTAGGATTTAGGGTTTAGGCAATAGTTCTAGAGCAGTACATGATTACCAGGTACTTGGACCCTTCGGGAAGGCCTAACCTTAGGGAAAGCCTATTTTTATAGGGGCCTTACTGCTTAGAAAAGGGCTTTGAGGTATATTACTTTTATACTTATGACGAGGAATCCTAAGGATTGATTTTGGGAATGATGGCTTAAGGAGGAGTGGGGGAGTGGATCCCTATAGTACTCACTTTCAAATCATAAAAAAGAAGTCCTCATATTCCTTCTACAGCGCCAGCAAGGCGATGTCATCATCTTCAATGCTGCTATCAGCGCTTGTGAGAAGGACTTGGGCGAAAACAACAAGGTAAAGACCCTGAAGCTGCAAGCCTACACCCTAAACCCTGAAAGGGTTTTGTGATGTTTGGGATGGATGGAACTCAAGAAATAGTGTTTAGGGCTTGAAGCCAGATGTTGAGCCATAGTGCTTCCAGCATTATGGCTCCATGGCTGACAACATAAAGTTCAAGTTGCACAATACCCAGTTAAAGGCCAGCCCCACAGATCGATGTTCAGAAAATGGAGGCAAAACAGTGATAAGAAGCGAATACCGAGAATGGTACCTGGTAATGCGTATCGAACCAGTGATATTGTCAATTCGAGCCTTGCTCACGAACTGCTATGTGAGGCGTGTCACGCCTTGCAAATCAGATTTCAGGCAAGAAGTTTTCAATGCGAAGGCCATAAGCCCTGTACCCCTGGACCATAAACCTTGCAAGCCCTAAACCCAAGAAGGGCGCGCAGTGGCAAATTGGATTGCACCTCTTCGACTCCATACACATGACAAGCTTGACTCCAGACGTGATCAGCGGCTTGGATCTGCAAGACGTGAGATACTGTTGATGCCCAACATCCTGCATGACTTACAACGTCGCACATATCCCATGTCGCGCTATCCACTTCCCTGCAAGCCCTTGGTTTCAATGTTGCATCCCCATGGGGTCATGCAGGATTTTGGGCATTCGTGCAGTCCCTGGTTTCAGCCCCTGCATCAGTGCAATATTAAAATTGGGGGTAATTAGCAGGGGAGCCGTGGGTAGGTTCAAAGTCATGCAGGATTTCGGGCATCAGCCGTATGTTGAGATTGACTAATAGGCTCTCAAACGTCAAGCGTAAAGCTCGCTAAAGATGCCCTATAAACCGTAAGACGTTAAACATTATAGCCCTGACCTTTGGTGTTAGAGGAGCGAGCTTGGGTACCCTAAACCCTAGACCCCTAAACCCTAAATCCTAAATCCCTAAACCCTTCCCTACTTGTTTTAACTCACCGAAACTTTGGGGGTCTTTCGGCTGAATTCCGGGGCTTATTCTTAAAATGTCAGGCCATTAGGCCTCGCCTTATTTCCCAACGGTTTAGGGTTTAGGGTTTAGCCTTATTTCCCAACGATCTGGCAGTTTCAGGAATCTTTTCTAGAAGTCATGATACGGAAGCCTAGAATTAAAATCTTGTTTCTGCTGTTAAGGCATATAAGGGTAAGGGTTGCCGTAACCTTACCGGAACCCATTGACCGCAAAGGGGCCTAGGTACCTACAGTAGAATGCAGGGTTTCTACTACCTAGGATCTTTTTGGTAAAGGACCCTAAGGTGACCCAATAATAAGGTACTTTGGTTGCGGATGGTAGTTATCTATAGGTTAATAATAATTAGGAGAGATAAATGATTATTAGGTACTTGGACCCTTAGGGAAAGGAAACCCATTGGAACGTGCTGCCAGAGGCTTCAATGCCGCAATGAGCGCCTGCGGTCCGGTAAACTGGCGCCTGGCCCTCCATCTGCTCCTCATCCGTACTTCTTCCTTTGAGGTTCCTGTTTAGGCTTTAGGGAGGGTTGAGGGTGCGGGTTAAGGCTTCTAGTTATATGGTTATAAGGTTCCTTTCAGGGTTCTAGAAGGCTTCGACGGGATTTGGGGGGGTTTACAGTCTTTAGGCGTCTGCCCATCTTCGTTCGCAGGGTGGTTAGGGTCCTTAGGGTCGCATTTAGGGTTTGGGGTTCGGGGGTTTGGGGTTCACTGTTTTTTCGTGTTTTGTTTGGAGAAGCCTAAAAAGGACTACTTAAGGGAACCCCTATGGAGCACCCTAAACCCTCTTTTTTTTTCCTGTCAGCCACCGTTTAGGGTTTAGGGTTTACCCATAGGCTCCACAGTAGTTCCTTCTTGTGGTTTATATTTAGGATCCTATAAGGTAATCCCAAAAAGGAACTACTATGGAGCCTCTGGGTAGGGTTTACCTCCATGAGGTTTCACGCGATGCCTTCAGCCAACGTGAAGCCGAGCCTTGCCAGCCACTCGGTGTTCAAGTCATGCAGCCTTCTTGGGGCGTTCTCTCTGTGCTCCTATTATGGGTTCTTCAAGGGTTTACAAAGGTTCCCCTTAGGATTCCGCACAGGTCCTATAAGGATGTTGTCTGGGATTCCCAAGCAGGGTGCAAGCAGCCCCCTGCTGCTTTATGTTGGGGAAAGGGCGGGGGTCGTTATGACTATGAACACCCTTGCTCATAGGAAGAAAGACCATTGTTGTCAAGAGGATTCTGGGGAACAAAGGCTATAATGCCGTCCTCGATGCAGCTTGCCATCGAAGTGCCGGCTATACATTATTTTTGCAAGCTTTGCATGCCAACTTCTACGAGCACTTGTCTCTTGGCTGCCCACATCCGATGAGTTTTAGTCTTTTGGGCTTCCTCTGGTTGCTAGTCGACAAGACGACTCTACCACAGCCGACAGACAACCCACTTGAAACACTCCAAGCACTGGAACTACACAAACTTCAGATTTTTACCTTCGGATCACCCGGGATTCCGTCCATCAGCAGTACATAGGATCTACCAGGATCCAGTCTACCCTTGCAAGGGATTCCGTAGCGTCTTGGCATTGTCATGATCGCAGGGTTCCAAGCGAGTTGTAGATGGATTCTATGAGGCGGCTCCAAGGGTGGGTTTTGTAGGGCCTTTATATGATGGCTGCATGTTTTGTGTAATAAGCCTTGCAGCTTGCTGAGCTTAAACCCCAAGCCCTAAACCACCCCAAGTCCAGATCCTCGTTCCTAAACCCTTCTAACTTTAAACCCTAGACCCTAAACCTTTGAACCCTTAACCCTAAACCCCGAAACCCCTTAAGCCTTGAACCCTAAACCCCTAAGCCCCTAAACTCAACCCTAAACTCCTTAACCCTAAACCCCTTAACCCCTTAACCCTTGAACCCTAAACCCCCAGACCCTAAACCCTGAACCCCCAAACCCTAAACCCCTTAACCCTTGAACCCGCAATCTCCTACGTCGTCAAATCCTTGAACTCCCCAGACCCCTTCGTGACAGAGCTCTGTATGTACGATAGAAGCCTGAAGGATTACCTTTACCATTCCTTAGGGTTTAGGGGTTGAGGGTGTGGGGTCTAGGGTTTAGGGTTCAGGGGTTTAGGGTTTACGGTTTAGGGGCTTTGGGTTTAGGGGTTTGGAGGTTCCAGGTACCTCATTACAGCATATCGTAACTATATTGTATACTCAACTCCTCTCTTCAAAACACAAAACGCTAGTTCTAATGATTCTAATGATCCCGCCCCCTGTATTATGCAGTGCGGTATCGTAGCTAGTTAGCACAACCCCCAAAGCACACCCGACACTCCGAAGCACGCCATCCTCGTCCCAGGGATGACTCGGGCTTATCTTCCATCCCTCAGAGTCCAAGTACCCAATAATCATGTACTCTCCCAAAGATTAACCTAGATAACTACCATCCGCAACTAAAGTACCTTACTATTGGGTCCTTTGGACCCTTAGGGATTATGGATCTCTGAGCCGCAGACCCTACAACCAAGCCCCAAGATGTTAATCCTAAATTTGCTGGATAAACCCCCAGGAGCAAACTTAAACTGACCTCAACAGCCGAAAGCTCCTCAACCGCAAAACCCTAAAACCCCAAGCCTTAAACCCCCTAGTAAACCCCCTAGAAGCCCGAACCCTACACCCTAGACACGCAAACCCTAAAACCCTAAACCCTACATGCTAAACGCCAACCCCTACATCCTAAGCCCTACACCCTAAACTCTCAACCCTAAATCCTACAGCCGTCACCAGGCTCCACAAAGGCTCGACGACCTTAGACTTGCGTGAGATGTCACCTGGATCAGCCTCCCAGGCTGTTTTTCGTGGTATACTGTTTAGCCCTTTTTTGGTTACTGGGTGAGTATAAACACCGAACTAACACTCCCAAAAACCTTTGAACTTGGTTCTTATTGTAATCAGACTAGCCCTGCAAAAGTATGTGTGTTTGTTTTTTTTTCCCAGGGGTTCTTTGAACAGCCCTAAACCCTAAACCCTAAACCCTAAACCCCTAAACCCTAAAGCCTAAACCAGCCGAGGCTCTTCTGGCTGTGAAATGGTGGCTCTCCGTCGTTTTACCAGCTCTCCTTCACCCTCAGAGACGTCAGATCTGCACCATTGTGCCGAAGCTTGTGTTTAGGGTTTAGTGTTTCGGGTTTAGTGTTTAAGGTTTAGGGTTTGTTTTGTAGCATCATGAGCCCAGCGATCAGCGTTGGAAGTTCGTGGTTCGGTCTTTACGTGCTTTTGCCCAGTCCGACAGCGCAGGTTTTGAATCTTGAGTCTGCATAGGTAAGCCTTTCAGATGAAAATTAGTATTTGTCTGGCAGTACATTACTACCATCCGTAACAGATTTGCCTTGTTCGTGCTAGGGTACTTAATCCCCCTGAGTAATCAAACCCTAAACCCTAAACCCCTAAACCCCAAACCCGTAGAGCCATGCCGAAGGTAACGGGCCGCAGCCGGCCCCGCTGGCGGAAGTCGGATCTTCAAGCTTTAGCGGCCCAGTCTCGAAACCTCAAGCTCTGTGGGTTTCCCTTTTTAGGGTTTAGGAGTTTAGGGGCTTATTGTTTCGGGTTTAGGGTTTAGGAGTGTTGGGGTTTAGGGTTTCGGAGTTTAGGGGTTTGTTGTTTAGGGTTTAGGGGTTTATTGTTTAGGGTTTAGAGTTTAGCGGTTTAGGGGCTTAGGGTTTATAGGGGTTTTGGGGTTTAGGGCTTTATGTGTTCATGTAGGAAATAGGTTGGCCTTAAAGTGTTCCATGTGCAGGTACTTTAATGCCAATGTATTTTGAGTGGTTGGTGGTTGTTCATAAGACGCTTCCCGAGGGCTTTTTTTTCTAAGGGTCCAAGGGCCCAAATACATGGACCCGTAGTTCTTGTTCAAGGTTTTCAAGGGTTTGGATGTGGTTTGTGTTGTGCAAAAGGCGCTTTAGAAGGGTGGTTAGGGCTATATAGAGTGTTGCAACGGTTGCTTGAGGGATTCTACGGGGTTCCACAAGGGGCTTCAACCAGGGTTTTGCAGTGGACTGTGCGGTTTATACGAGTTTTAAAAGGAAATTGGGTTTAACGTAAAATTGGGTTTACAAGATGTTCATGAAAAGGTGTTTTAGTTGCCGGATGTTATCAGGGTCTCATATTCTTTAGGGCTGTATCATGGTTCATGGGAACAATTAGTAAGAGCATCCGCTTAAATTGTGCCGAAAATCCTATTATGCGATCGTCTACCTTTAGGTCGACTGCTTCAGGCTTTGTCGGGTCCTGCAGCCTTTTATAATCCCTTAGCTGAACCCAATAAGACCTGCCCTTTTAGGGCTCCTTGCTATGATGTCTTGAGATATCTCCTTGAAAAGGTAGGTTATTTGGGGTTACGGCAAACGGCTTAAGTATATGCCAAGCCGGCACCTGACCTTGAAACCTTGCTTAGTTCGAAACTCTGAACGAAAAAGCCGGTGCCTTAGCAAAACAGGGTTCAGGCCTCAAGGGTTCAAGGGTTCGGTGTGTTAGGGTTTAGGGTTTAATGAGTTCATTAATCAGGGCTCGTCTGGATCCAACCCAGAAGCTGCAGGGCTTACCAGGTGTAGGAGTGACCCAATATTTTCTAAAGGGCCCGTCAAAACGGAAAGCCTGATCTTTACCCATCATTCCTAAGCCACTTCAAGCCTTAACCCGAATTACCCTAAACAAGCCCACATAACTTTCTAACTCTATACTAAAAGCCCATATGCAAATCTGGGATACCGTTCTGTGAAGAGGTGGCTTATTTGGTCCAGGGGGTCTGATCAGCAGCTCAGGTGAAAGATCTGCACCCCGGATGGCAACATGGGGGCTCCGAAAGGGTTCGGGTCCCTATAAGGGTTGTTTGGATTTTAGGGCTTTTAGGGTGTGGGGGCTTAGGGTTTAGGGTCTAGGGTTTAGGGTTTAGGGTTTAGGGTAGGGTTTGGGGGCTTAGGGCTTAGGGTTCTATGCCATTCCATTCGTTCCACTCACGCCACACTCGCGCCACTCGTCCCGCTCCGCGCCCCAGGACGAGTGGAACGAGTTGCCACCCATATTTTGTTCGAAGCCAGAAACGAGTTTATCGGTTAGTCAACACTAGACTGACTTGTCTTCCAGGCACTTATGTGTTTCTATTGTTGTTCTTGAAAGGGTTCTCGATGGTATTAAACTAGGTGTGTTCGACTTTGTGGCATTATGGTCTATAAGACCTTAAAATTTGGACCTTACATGAGGGCTTCACAGACAGGGGGCTCCTACAAACCTAACCTCTTGTAACCCTACATACCTACTTCCAGCTCCTATGACCGGAATAATAAACAGAAACCATGCGATTTACCCTGATGGTGTAGCAGAAAGTGCCACCCAAGATATGGTTTAATCGTAGCCCCCAATGTCAGTCTCGTGCAATGACCATGGTCTCTTCCTAAACTCGTGAAGACCCCAAAACACACTCCCTAAGCTTTGGACTTTCGGCTCACGTGATCAAGGTCCAAAACGGCTTCAAACCCCTAAACCCCAAACCCGAAACCCTAAACCCTAAACCCTAGACCCTACCCTAAAGCCTACCCGGCTTCAAACCCCAAACCCGAAACCCTAAACCCTCAACCCTCACTACCCCAAGGCTTCAGCGTCGGAAGATCATTGCCAAAGTGATGCCGGGTAACCGGGGAAGCCTAGAGCTCCACCTCAATCGGCACCACCGCTGGATTTAGGGTTAAGGGTTTAGTTTGGAGTTCGACGATTTGAGAGGTTTTCTCTTTTTTTGTTTAGTGTATCTAGGTTCCCAGTAGTACCCTTTTGCCCTTGTCCTTTTGGGGTTCCCTTATGACCTTATGAACACCAAATAGGAGGAAAAAGGGTACCCTTATCATTAAGGGGCTACTGGGGAACCTAGGCATGGAATCTGGCACGTTTGGGGTTTAGGCGGTCTTTAGATCATCCTCTTTGGGCTTTGCGGCAGCGTTCTGGGTACATTGCTGTTGCTGCTGCTGCTGCTGCTGCTGCTGCTGCTACTGCTACTTATCACCAAAACCACTATGAACAACGACGACGAATATGACAAACCAAGCACAACCACTTGCTTCAACTGAAGCCAAAGCTCAAAAAACCTGTCTGTTCGAGGACTTCTTTCATGAAGTCATAATATGTGGCACCCCAAAAACTGTAAGTGCCTCAGGGTCCAGGTATCCCGAAACCCTAAACCCCAAACCCTACACCTTTGCCGTTTGCATCCGAGGGAAGACTTGCGATCCCCGCGTCCGCCAGATGGGCAAGAAAAAGTCCGTCGTCAGAGCTCAAAGGATCTGGATACATAGCTGTTCTCGCAAGGACTGCTATGGGGGCTCTGTAGGCTTCTGAAGAGGGTCCATAAGGCGTTCTGTTTGGCTGGCAAGATGAATTGAGATTGAATGGCTTAAGAAGCGTCCCCCCCCACACGCGGTTGAAAGTAGAATGCCTATGTGATGGATTTGGAAACGTTCTATAAAAGCTACGTGTTTGACATAACTCTTTTTGATTCCTTTAGACTTGCAGAAAGATACCCAGTGGGTAAGCCAGAAGACGATGTGTAGCAGCACTCAACGCGCGTATCCCATTGCAAGTCTAAGCTTGACCTAGGCCTTCGAATATCACCTAATAAAGGAATATGCGTTGAGTCATATTCGGGATCCCATTATAGCGTAGTAACGTAGAGTGTAATCATCCTTAATTAAGAAATGTCGGAAGACCTGGGCACTAAGCCCGGTGAGTCTCCAGAGACCCCAAACCCACTTCAAGACTTGAGCTAAATTGCAGTCCCTAAGCCCTCAACCCCAAGAATCCTAAAATAAACCCTGAGCCCTGAGATCAAAAAATCCAAAAAACCTTATAAACCCTACACCCTAGCTGAACCCCGCATAGCAAACCCTCAGCCTTCAACCCTAAAGCCTTAAACCCTGAATCGTAAACCCTATAGTCCCTAAACCCCAAGCCTTAAAATCCTAAACTCCGAAAGTAAACTTAAAACCCTGAAATCCTAAAGTTTAGACCCCAAAGCCCTAACTGAGCCCAATCGAGTTGAGGCTGGGAAGAGGCCTCCAAGGACGGCAAAGACGCCATGGGCGCTGAGGCCTTTCGGCGGCAGTCGGAAAAGTGTCTCTTTGGGGTTTGGGGTTTTTGCCTAGGTTAGGGGTGTAGGGTTCAGGTATACACACACTGCAGGTTTCTGATCTGCAGTGCCCTGGCTCCCGAGCCCCGTGAAGGGCAATCCTACACCCTGAAATCGAGACCACATACGACAATAGGACCCTAAACCCTAAAAGCCCTGAAAAGTCCTGAAAAACCCTGAGCCATTAGGGTTTAGGGCTTGGGGCAACGATAAAGGGGTTAGCAAGACATATGTCCCGATGAAGAAAAACACACGACCAACGCAAGAAAGAAGGAACCCCCAGAAGCCCCAAAGCCCACAAACCTGAACCCTAGAAGAAGGCTCGAGGGTTCTAGTCTTGTCAACTGCGTTTTGGGTCGTGTCGGGTCAGAGGGAATCCCGTGTCTGGGCATAGTCTTCGCCTGGAGTTTAGGGCTTTTAGGCGTTTCGGGTTTCAGGCCCCTGGAGGTCCATTACTTGGTAGCTGAGTAGGTAACCTTTTACCTTTTTGGGCTTATATAATCCTACCATAATTGAAAGGTTAACCTTTTTTGGGCTAGGGTACTCAGCCCCTAAGATTAAAGCAAGAACTGAAACCGAATAGCGACTGACTGCCAAACCTTGCATCCAGAATCAGAAGCAGCCTACTTATGGGGGGGTTTAAATGCGCCCGTAGAAGAGGGATTCCAGAAACCATGAATAGGCAGATCCTTTTATCACAATTGGCGGCGCCAACTTATGAAACAAAATGTCTGTTTGGATCGTCCTACAGTTTGTGAGAAAGTTATCAACACATGAACCGTTCAAAGGGCGGAGTGGGAGACCTATGATCCGGGCGCTAGTTAGGGCAGCTGCTTGGAAGAAGGCCACAAAGCGGGGTGGTACCCAGACCTTCCAATATCCCTTAGTACAGGAGGGATCCTACTATATTTGAAACCATATTCCTTAATTCTTATAGTACCCTGATAATAGAAGAAACCCTTATGGATCCCTTTGAGGAACCCTTTAAGGTATATTCTTCAATGAAGGGATGTTGGAAGGTTTGGGTGGTTGGCCCACAAACCCTTATGGATCCCTTTTAGGAACCCCTTAAGGTATATTCCTCAATAAACGGAGAGTTCAGGGTTCAGGGCTTCACAAAACGTATCGAATTTTCATGGTTCGTGCCATGACTTTGCTAGCCCGCCCGGTGTCCAAGCCCAAAGCCAAGGCGAGGGCCGGGGCCAAAACCATTTGACAAAAACATAGAGTTGACACGCGTGTGTGTTGTTGTGTTTTTCTTTCATTGTGTTTTAATGGTGTCTGGCCATATTACGTTGCAGGGAATCGCCATATCAGGGCGACAGGCCAGGGCCAGGGTCAGAGGAAAATGCACATAATCATAATGTTTCTATATTGTTCACATATGTTCGTGCAGAAACCACAAAACCCCAAATTCATGTTGTTTAATAAATAGACAACTGCGAGTTGAAAAAACATAAACACCAGTAAACACCCAAGCCGTAAATACTTCATAAACTTTTCATAACACACATCTACATCCTCCGGGGTCGGGATGTTTCAACAGTCGTCTACAGTATGCCCCCTGCCAACCCTGTTCCACTTGGTGAGGCAGCTTTATGCAGATCGAAAGCCGACAGGAGCCTTCGATCACAAGTTGTAAACGAAATCCCAGGTACGTACGCAAAGGTGCAACTCCTCAAGCGGATAAACGGCTAATTATGCTTGATGATCCTGAAAATCTTGGCAACTCCAGGTGGAGCGTGCCAAGAAGTACTGCCAGGCTGGCGGAACACCGACAATCCTATACCCGTAAACCCTAAACTCTAAACCCTAAACCCTAAACTGTACCTAAACCCTAAACGAGGCCGGAGGAGAGGCATCCGTAGCTCCAAGCCCCCACGAGCTTCGGATAGTCTGAGCATTTAGGGAGTGTCTTTCAAGGGTTCGTATGAGGGTTGTATACGGCTTATGTAGGGCTGAGGGATTTCGGAAATTTAGCTTCTGTGAGTTTATGTAGGATTCAGAGCTCGGATCGGAATTATATCATGGAAGGGTTGTGGACTGATGTTTTAGGGTGTCGGGTTGCTTGGCCGCGCCGTCATTCTGCAGCCACAGGTTCATGGATTGTGTCAATCTAGGTTGGGAGTATGTTTTTGTTTTGAGTTCTGCTACAGCTAATCGTGACTCCAGTTCCCTTGCCTGAAACTCCACATCAAATTCGCCGGCCCATCTAGGACAGGCACAGCCACAGATACCTCACATACACCCCTGCACACAAGTACCCCCATGAACCTGCAAGTGAACCCTCGACCCTCGAAACACTAAACCCTCAACTCCGCCCTCCTAATCCTCCAACTGTGGACAAAACCGTAGACTTAGCCTGGGTCTTGCGACGGTTCTCTAGCTATGGGCTTCTTGAAGCGTTCTCGACGGCTTCCGGTCAGGGTTCTACAAAGGTTTTGTCTGTCTGGTTTAAAGCCCTATTTTAGATTCAGGGTTCCGGGATTGAGGTTACCAGTTTAGGGCTTCAGCTTCAGCGAAAAGAAAGGTCCGGGTTCCTAGGGACAAACTGCATAGGAGAATCCCCTAAACCCCAAACCCCAAACGCTAAACCCCAAATCCTAAACCCTAAACGCTGAACCCAAAACCCCCAACCCTAAACCCCTACGGGTTTCTTTAAAGCTTTAGGGGGCTCTTGACGGGTTCCGTGAGCGAATTAGGAGATTCTTTAAGGGTTCCTTTAGCGAAGAAGGGGATGCTTTAAGGGTTCCTTTACGGGTACCATAAGGGTTCTTTTGCGGGTACCATAAGGGTATCAGGGTCCATGTGCCCAAGTAGTATATAAAGTAGTCCCTACGTAGTCACGTATAGGGCCAAAGTCTATACTACTTGGGCACATGGACTGTGAGGGAAAGGTAGAGCAGGTGTTGGAATCTCGTGACCTCTGGGGGCCCATGAGGCATCTTGTTTCAGATAGGCGGAGCGAGAAAGCATGATGCACCGAAACCGAGAAGCCCAAAGGCTGAAATCCACGAAGTGCTTGTGCTGCTAAGCGATATCATGACAACCCTGAATAGCTCTCAGCCCTGAACCCTAAACTCTAAATCCTCCAAACCGTAAACCCCAAACCCGAAACCCTATATAAACCCTAAACCTCAAACTCTAAACCTCTAAACCCCAAACTCGAACCGCTGAACCCTAAACCCTAAAACCTACATCTCAATGGACTTCTCCAGGTAATCCGCGCGATCTGCCACACGCAGGTGGGGAAAGTCCGAATCGGACTCCTGGCTAAGGTTCAGAGGTCTTTACGGTTTAGGGTTTCGGGTTTGGGGTTTAGGGCTTTCTGTAGCACAGCGATATCCGGTTCCGGGTTTGGTTGATGGTTGCAGAATTTCTTCAATGATTCTTTGGGTTTCCTTCGGTTTTGGGGGTGTCAAGTTTTGGGTTTAAGGCCCACTCGGACCTCACAAAACCTTCCATTAAGAATTATTGATTCTGATTTTCTTTCATTCGTCCTTAAAAGGGTAGGCCACTTGGGGTTAATGTACTCACAGGCTCCAAAGTAGTTCCTTTTAGGGATTGCCTTATAGGATCCTAAATATGAACCACAAAAGGAACTACTTTGGAGCCTATGGGTAAGGCCTAAGGCCTAAGATTTAGAGTTTTGTTTTTGTTGTGCGGTCGACTCCGAGAAGCTCAGTTGAATCTCTAGCAGGTTGCTGCCTTCGGCCTTTCGATGGGTTAGTTTCCCCATAGGCTCCATGTGGTTTATATTTAGGATCCCATAAGGTAATCCCAAAGGGGAACTACTTTGGAGCCTATGGGTAGTGTTTATGGGTTCAGGAGTTTGTTGCTTATGATTTCTAACATTCCGCTCTCGGAAAATGGCTAGCGGCATAGCATATTCAGAAGAAGGAGTCGCAACTTCATTTTTTTAAAGGACCTCCAAGATGAGCCCAGGTTTCACGGTTATAGGGTTTAGGGCTCATTCAATTTTTAGGGTTTATGGGTTCAGGGTTGAGGGCGGGGCGTAGGGTCTATACAGATCCTTGTAGAACCGTAGCGCTATCAACCTGAGAGCAGACAGCCCGACTAGACAGCATTCTTGTGTGTACATAGTGTGTAGGGGCTTGGGTTTAGGGATTGAGCTACTCCTGGCTTCACTCCCGGCTTCTCTAATATGGGTCATGGTATCTTGCGTGCTTTAGAAGAACCCATTTCATGAGGGAAGACCTCTGCTAGTAAAACCTTATAGTACCCTGACTCATAGTAACCCGTGTCGTGCCCTTAGAGTAGCGAAACACGGTTTGTCCTACTGCATAAACTCCAGAAGCTCTAAGCCTTCAAAACCCTAAAAGCTCTAAGCCCTAAACGCTACCTATAGTATAGATTCCTGACAGATCCCGTGACGGAACCCTAAACCCGAAGCCCTAAACTCTACAAATAATTACCGTAAAACTACCCATAAGCTCCAAAGTAGTTCCTTTTTGTGGTTCATATTTTAGGATCCTATTAAGGTAATCCTAAAGAGGAACTACTTTGGAGCCTATGGGTACGCGCCACTCCCAGGTCAGAAGAAAGCCCACATCAAGGAGATCCAGGCGCTCCTTTTCAGGGCGTTTTGGGTTTTAGGGTTTCAGGGTTTTGTGGTTGTTGGTGATGTTGGGCCTATAGGTGTGTAGGGTTTAGGGTTTTATGTTTGTTTATGTGGTTTCTGTTGTTGGGCGATGGGTTTCGTTTAAAGGTATCTTCAAGCACGGTTTCGCTTTATCTTTTATGTACTCGGCGTAGGGTGGAGACCCGGGCAAGCTGAATGCTCGAAGCGAGTTTCTTTGTGGTCAGAGGTAAAGGGTTCTGTTGCAGGTTCTGCAAGGACTGGTTCATTTAATGGGTCTATACGAGCCCTTAGGCTCAACAAAAAAGCCTTATGTAGTATGGTCTTTGGCCCCAAAAGCCATAAAGTATGAGTCCTTAGAGCCTTAGGGAAGTATATTAGGGAAGGCTTCAGTACATAGGTTTTCCTGGGGTGATTGTTGCAGGGTTGTTGGGGTTTCCACGGGTTTCCCCTGCAGCCATGTCAGGAGCATGCTACTCAGAAGGAACCCTCCCCAAGGTTTTGTACTGCATACTGCCTCTATCTCAAAGGTTGAATGCTCAGGGTGTGGGAGGAGAAACGTAGTCATCTAGTTGCTTGTGTTTTGGTTCCGGATGTTGAGGGTTGATGCTGGCTACATGGACAAAAACCCTGAACTCCAATCCCTAAGCTCTTAACCCAGAGATGTGTCGAGCCACCTGTCGCTTCTCCAACCAGCCCTTCTCTTCCCGTGTTGGGCTGCGGGCTACCCATGGAAAGAACATGTAGTCTCCATTTGGAGTTCCGTCTTGGGGTCACCTTCTAGGAACCTAATGATAATTGTACTTTAATTTGATAAACCCGAAAAGGAACTACGATGGAGATTGTAGGGACATTCAACGCGTCCGTGTTGCTGGGCGAGGAGTTCTTCGTGGAAGTGGCCGTGATAAACGTTGCCTGCCAGTGGACCAGTGGTCACAGCCACCAGCAACCTGTCCGCCCCAAAGCAGCAGGATGGATTCAGCCGACTGCCCTTCGTTTGAAGAATGAGAGCACGCAGCTGCAGGAGATTAGGCTTGCTGGGAAGAAGAATGTGAAGGCGTGTCTAGTTCGCTGTGCGCTCTGGCTTGCAGAGAGGAACACCCCCTGCGAGAGAGATGGCAAGGGTCGCGAGATGCACTCGGGTCGGTATACTGCCCCCTGAACCCTGAACCTAAACCCTAAACCCTAGACCCTAAACCCTAAACTCTAAGCCCTAAGCCCTAAACCTAAGCCCTAGCCTGGTAGAATACAATAAGACCTAGGTTGCCAATCTGCAAAGCAGATCATCCTTCACGCTCGCCCTGGCCCAGGTCAACGGAGGAAGCACCGCCGATAAGGCAGGGGGCTACGGTTTAGGGTTTAGGGGGTTTAGGGTTCAGGGTTTAGGGGGTTTAGGGTTTAGGGTTTAGGGCCGGGCAACAAGCCCCAATAGAGGGCCTTAGTACGTAAAGTTGGTTTTGGAAAGGTTGTTCTACTACAACTTTACGCTTGGATTGCTAAGTACAGTCCGTCACCCGAACCCCGAACCCTGCGAAGATATAACTTCACGTTACCATCCCGATTTCAACAACCCAAGAGTCCCCGAAGGGTCCTAGGTACTGCCATGGGGAAACTGCCCCAACATTATTACGGAAAACTTGTTCTCTCTCTCTCTCTCTCTCTCTCTCTCTCTCTTGTGTGTGGGGGAAAGGGTGAAGGGGGCTCATTTCATCTTCAGGATCCTACTAACTACCTTTCTAAGGATCCTACTACATGTTCTTTAGGATCCGACTACCTTTTTAAGGATCCTACTACCACCATGCGGTTTCGTTGTTTCTTGAAATCCTTCTCTTGACCGCAGGTGGACTTCGCCATGGGTCTTTTCGAAAAGGAGGCAGGCGCTGCATTAGTGGTACTATAGGGTCCTTCAGAACTAGACTATGGTTTTGGGGGATATTATACTATAGTACGTATAGCAGCGGCTATAAGGGTCTGCTATTGGTGAGTAGTCCGACCGCTATAGTACGGTCATCATCAACAACAGCAACATGATCACCAGCGTCATCAAGACAAACAACAACATGATCACCATCGTCACCATCACCATTTCGAGTATCGATCATTGCGGTTGCTTTTGTTACGTGCAATTCTGCTTACGGCTATTCGGTCCATCGTATGACGGTGACTATAGCTGAAGTGTTTTGTGGGTTGCGTGTTGTTGGCATGGCATTGCTGCTGACGAAAATTTGTCGCATGGTGAGGCGTTTTACTGATATCTCCCGAATCAGGGTGCGCTGTCTAGCTGGAGAACAGCAACAGATTCTGGCTCCCTTTGTTACGGATGGCTTCGGGGATCTTCAGTCGGGGAATGGGTGAAGGCCTTTTTACAATTCTACTGTCGTCTACAACGTCTGTGCCTGAGAGAATTTCGCAGGAGTCTTATAAGACACATACTATTTCTTCAGGTTCTACTATTTATTCAGGGTTTTGCCGGAGTTCTAGAATGTCTTGCGGATTAGTCTTATGGCCGCCGTACTTGTACAACACATGCAGTGTTTGTTAGGGTTATATTATTCAGTATGGGTTTTGCCGGGGTTCAATCATTTCATAGTGTTAGAATCTGTCAGGGTTCTATGGGCTTCTTGTAGGGTTCGGGGGTCTCTTGGCTGGTCATGCGGCGGTCATAGATAGATTGCTTGTGCGCGTGGAAGTGTATGTATGTATTTATTCATTTGTTTGCATATATATATATATGTCTATATATATATATATATTTATTTATTTATTTATATTTATATTTATATTTATATTTATATTTATTTATTTATGCATATGCGCTCGGGTCCCGGGCCCACCCCTACGCTACCCCGCGCCTGCCGCTGCTGGTACGGCTTGGGGTTGCCCGCCCTGCAGATTGGCGGTGCCGCACTTCCCCCTCCCCCCCACCCCGTAATGGTACCCCACCCCTGCC
Source organism: Symbiodinium necroappetens (assembly GCA_905231915.1). NCBI lineage: Eukaryota > Dinophyceae > Suessiales > Symbiodiniaceae > Symbiodinium > Symbiodinium necroappetens. The sequence continues at coordinate 38,015 of CAJNJA010057585.1, forward strand.
CTGTGCTGAAAGCGGCAATCTGCGCAGTAGTTTCCTGCATCAGACATGAATTATACAGTGCTTAATTATGAGGGTTGCATGGCGATGGTGATGGTGGCAGCTTTTTCTTTTGATGGTACTGATGATGAAGATGACGACGACAATGATGATGTTGAGCATGATGTCAAAGATGATATGATTGTCGACGCCCATCGCCATCTAGAGCAGCATGACATCATGAGCAGCATAAGGAGTAACAAATAAAAACTTCAATAACGGCGGATGCGGGCCGCACGACATAGTAGATGCAATTGTAGACATGAAAGGTGGTGGAGAAGATCGGAACAAGTGCTCGTAAAATCCCATGTAATAGTGGTTGAGTCACTAATCGTGACTGAAGATCCTTGTGTTACACGTGTTGGGCATTCCAATTCAGGCCAACCAAAGCCTCAGCTAAGGGGTGCAGACCCCACCACAACAACGATACCACAGGGGCGGGGTGGGACTGCCACAGGCCCCACCCCACAGGGGGGCCAGCCCTGCATCATGGATCTCCTTCTCTCTCCTCAAAGGGTCCGAAATACTGTTACGAGGCACACTTTTCCAAATCATTACAGGAAGTCCTACTATAGAATCCCTACATTCTGCTATGTAGGTACATAGGTTTCTCGGTTTCTTTGGGATATATCTCTAAACCTGCACCCTCGACCCTATCAAGACGAAACCTAACAGCGTGAATCCGTGATAATCCGTGTAGACGAGCCCGTTAGTTGTCCAGTTGTCCCAGCAAGGTCAAGGTGGAGGACGTTTTCACCCAGGACGAGATGATTGACATTATCGGTACCACCAAGGTCCTTCGTCAGAGATGCCATTTCAGGGTTGATGGTGGTCCTGGAAGCCCGGATAGTAATAGTAAGGTAGGCAGGCAGGCAGGCAGGTAGGAGGCTGGACAAGGCCAACAGCCCGGAACTTGTATAGCTGAGATTGATCTTCTTCTGTACGCCTGAGTGTGGTGACATAACGTCATACAACACCTGGATCGCCCAACCCTCCAACCAAGCCGGTCTTCACCCCTTGAGTATTGGGTCAAACTGGGGAACGGTCAGCAATAATTCCGAACTTCAAAATTTCCCTAAACTAAACCCTAAACCCTAAATCCTGCACTCTAAACCCCAGGCTGTGAACCCTTCAGCTGAATCCCGAAGCCTCGAGCCCAAACCCTACGCCCCACAGCCTGAATCTTTAAGCAGCTCGTCTTGCACCCTCCACCTTGAGCTTCGAACCTAAGGACAGTCCACAAGGCGCTCAATTCCAAAGCTCTAGATAGACCCTGCCCCCCATCTCCTAACTTCTTCCTAGGCCAAAAGTCCCCAACCCCATAGAACCATCGGGTTCGCCTGGACACCACAGAACCTGCCTTTCTAGCGAAATCAAGAAGGAACCCTAAAAAGGAAGGGTTTATACAGTCCGGCCTACCTAGATGAACCAGTATACGTTTTAAACATGGGACATTAGAAAATGGCAGCATCCGCCTTTTGAAGGTACCTTGGTGAGGCTAGGTGGGGGCTCAGGGTTCTGGGATTCTAGGGCAGTGGATTCTAAACCCGAAGCCCTAAATCCCCTAAACCCTAAACCCTCTACCCCCGAAACCCTATAAACCCTGCGTATACCCCCTTGGCCCTAAACCTCCTACACCCTAAACCACCTATACCTCCTAAACCCGAAGATTAAGTATAGGCATCGATTCCCTGCTCAGGGCAAAGGCTTCAACGGCGTCGTCACCCGCTGGGGAGTCACTCGCTTGACCCGGAAGACACACCGCGGACTGCGGAAGGTCTGCAGGGTTTTTGGGTTTTAGGGTTTGGAGTTTAGGGCTTAGGGTGTAGGTTTTAGGGTTTGGAGTCTAGGGTTTAGGGTTTTAGGGTTCGGAGTTTAGGGCTTAGGGTTCAGGTGTTAGGGTTTGGAGTTTGGGGTTTAGGGTTTTAGGGTTTGGGGTTTGGGGTTTAGGGTTCAGGTGTTAGGTTTTGGAGTTTAGGGTTTAGGTGTCGAAAGTTAGGCTTTGGAGTTTATGGTTTAGGGTTTAGGGTTTGGAGTTTCGGGTTTAGAGTTTAGGGTCTAGGGCTGCAGTGTTATAAGTATCTATAATTAGAGTCATTAGAGTCCATATAAAGTTACGGAGATATAGCTATCGTTGCGTTACTTAAAGCCGTACGTACTAAGCCCTCTGAGCGATTTTCCCGGAGGGTCAATATGTGCTACCATTATGGAATGATGTCCCAAGAATCATCATGCCGATACTCTTTCGGGTCCCGACTCCGTCATGTTAGTGCATATGGATCCTCTCGGTATGACTCATGGGCGAAAGCCATCCAAAGAGTGTCTTACAGATGGGCTTCGGTCTCGACTGTGCTCGATTCTGCAACAAAAAGGCAGCACAAGTCAACTCGTTTCTTAGTCGGTCGGTGTACTCTGGGCTCCGTGCTCAGGGTGTTGGTATTCCATGATATTCCCGAGGGGTTGGCGAGGTACAAAGCGTGGACAGGGAGGAGGCTGGACGGTATTCCTAGCTGTCGCTTTGGTGCTGCTGTAAGTCCCCTTGGGAGATAACTGCTAGCGTGGAGTTCTAGCTCCCGCAAGGCCATACTATGCCATTCCCAGTATGAATGGCGATGCGGTCCACGACGTCGATTCGACTGCAATGGTGATGGGGGGATGGCGATAATCGTACAGTGCCGTTGGTTGTCTTTGTCGTGTTCGTCGTTGCGGTTGTTGCTGCTGTCGCTGTTGCCACTGTTAGTGCCGACTGCCTGCGCTGTTGCTGTTGCTGTTGCTGTTGTGGCGGTGGTGGTGGTGATGGTGGTGTCGGTGGCGATTGCGGTGGCCTCCGTGGTGGCGGCGGCGGCGGTGGGGACGGTGTTGGGACTGGTAGCGGTTGTCTTGTGGCTAATGTTGATGCATGGTGACATGGTGGTGATGCTGACGATGACGATGATACCAGGAATGCCATGGCATTCATTGTTCGCGCTTCGTCACAGTAGTCGCGGTCATGGGTATGATATGGATATATATGACTTGGATGCATATGCTCGTAGGGATAATGATGTCGAGTAAGAAGCGGCAAGATGGCAATCGATCTCTTCTCCCGTTTAAAGGTTCTCTGAAAGCGCCAGAACGTCTTAATGTCAACAGAGACGAAGGCAAGGTGCACGTAGTGCACGTCGTGCGTGACTCTCAGATATCCGACAACCTAAACCTACAAACCCCTTAGACCTTATGCCCTAAGCCCCTAAACCCTGAACCCCGTATGAAACGCCTAAGCACTAAACCCCTGCTAAAACCCCTAAACCCTAAAGCCCTGAAGCCCTAAAGCCCTAAGAAACCCTCGGCTCCGAATCTTTAGTTGTTTACACAGACTCATATTTACACCAAGCTCTACCTAAAGGTCCCCCCTTTTCAGGGTACTTGTAGAAGAGATCCCAACCACAGAACTATTAAAAGTGGGAGGATATGACCCTCCGGGTGTGTTTACATTCCTAAACAAAGCCCACTACCACAGCCTACATGTTCGATTTCTTGTGCAGGTTCATATCACAAACCCTGACATAGAATTCTGAAAAGCCGTCTGCATGGGAGGTGGCTTGCATTGGCTCCTGGCATCCTGCGCGCGTGGCATTCCAGGTCATGCGGGCTCCCTTAACCCTAAATCCTAAAACCTTAAATCCTAAAACCCTAAACCCTAAATCCTAGAACCGTAAATCCCAAACCCTAAATGCGAAATCCTTACATCCTAAGTCCTAAAACCTTAAATCCTAAACCGCGTAGGCTTTGGGTTTTGAGGTGCAGGATTTCGGCGAGGGGGAACTTGGGTGGTTGGGGCTTGGGCTTTATAAGGTTAAGGCTTGAAGGGTTTAGGCTCTAGGGTTTAGGGTTTGGGGAGCCCCTGCGATGTTTGGTGTTACTCTGATGATGAGTTGAGGAACCCCTCCAGCATTCTCCTGCGTACCTCGAAACCCTAAGTCCAGAACTACACTGTCACTGAGTAGTCAGTAGCTAGGTCCTAAGTCTTAGACTCCGTGAAAACTATCCTTCAGGACACTTTGAACATCTCCAGAACTCCGAGCCAGGACACCCTACAGTGCCCTGGAAGCGTAGAAATACATTCATTGTAAACCCGGAACGTTAGATAGACTAAACCCTAAACCCTATAAACCCTATAAACACTATAAGCCCTATAAACCCTATAAACCCTAAACCCCTAAACCCTAAACTTTCCGTGCAACCCTATCTAGGACTCATGATCTGTAATCCCCTGAAGCCCGCGTCAAACCAGAAAGCCGGAAGCTCGAAAGCCGAGCCCGACCCCGGCAGAAGACCAAAGAAAGAAGAACCCGACTTGATCGCAGTCCTCCCTGCTTTTGCATAACATATAGAAAAATATAATGTAAATGCATATACATATATACATATATACACATACCTATATATATATACATATATATATATGCATATATATATATATGTATATATGTATATATATATATGTATATATTATATCTTATATATATATATATGTATGTACTGCATGTAGTTCCATGTTTATATAAGTATATGCACATACATTCAGATGCTTATTTTTGTGCGGAATGAGGGGGTTTCATAGCACCACGCACAACACAGAGGGTTTTGGCTTATCCCCCCCAAACCTCCAAAACCCTCAACCCCTAAACCCTAACCTAACCCCTAAACCCCAAACCCTTCAGTAAACCCACTGAGCCCTGATCCTTGAAGCCCGAAGCCGCAAGCCGCAGCCCCTACCTAGACTCTAAAAACCCACAGGGTCCTATTGTTCATGATACCTTAAGGACCCTAAACTATGGGAACTATGGTATATTCTTATTATGGGTAGCGCAGGATTTATATCATCACCTGTATGTACCTATCCCTAAAGGGTCCATGTACCCAAACAGTATATACTTTGGCCCCCAACTACCTAAAAAGGGAATACTTTAAGGCCAAAATATATATTATTTGGGTAAATGAACCCTGAGGGTACATAGGTTGCTTTAAGGGTTTAGGGTGTTAGGGCTCCTGTAGGTAAATACATATATATATATAGAGAGAGAGAGAGAGAGAGAGAGAGAGAGATGTAGGGTTTCTATATTAGGAGTTGCTATTATGATTTAAGTTAGGGAACTATACTTTGTCCCATAACAGTACATAGGACCCTTGAGGAAAGCCTACATTTCTTTTGTATAAGGACCACAAAACCTCAATGTCTTTTCTATAAGGAGCCCTCAAACCTGCTTTTCTTTTGGTAGGAATGTGAGGGACACAGGGTACTTAGGTTTCAAGTACGCCCTAAACCCCCTAAACCCTAAACCCCAAACTCCAAACTCCCTAAACCCTAAACCCCGGACCTTTCCGTAAGCTTCTGCTGCGCAGGTGCCTCGCTCCGGTCAGCGAGGTTACCACCATCGAACTGAGATCAACAAGCGGCCCGGAGCAAACTTATAGGGGGTTTAGGGTTTATAAAGTTTAGGGTAAAGGGTTCCGGGATGAAGACGTTTGGAGTTCACGCCCAAATTACAGCGTTCAGTGTTTTTGAGGGCCTTTTGGGGTGTAGGGCTTCATGGATTCAGAGAGTACTTAGAGGCCCGGGGGTCTTAGTAAGTCGGTTATAATTGGGTTAACTCCATTACGGTACTCACAACTCCACTTACAGCCTACTTACTAAGTCCCCTGGGCCTCCAAGTAGCATTGGGGACTTAGCGTTTGGGAGTCTAGGGCCGTCTTTGGCACTTAGCGTTGCAATCCTCTGCTTTGCACATGCGGAGGGATCCCAGTCCCCACGCGCCTCACAGGATCGTTACAAGAGATATCGGTGATTCTATCGGGGACAGGCGAGTTGAAGTGGAGCTGCTGTAAGGGCTATCGGAGCACTAGAAGGAGCACCATCTGAAAGCTGCTTACGACAAAAAAGCCAGGGCCGAGAGCCGCCCTTATTTTGTTAGGGTTTAGGGTTTTGGGTTTAGGTTTAGGTTTTGGGGTTTCTGGTCCTTTAATAGTGGTTATTTGGGGTATAGCAGAGGGTAGTTGGGGGATCCTAGAAAGCTGTCCTGGCGAGGCAGGCTTTTCACTCGACCAATCTCCCCAAGTTGTTTTGACTCAACAGGTGAACCTGTTGGTGTTGATTCTGCCTTTAGAGAACAGACGGTTTCATCGTCCTTGCATTGTATACGCCCTAAACTTAAACTCTTAAACCCTAAACAGGCGTCCCAGGGCTCTGTTGCTGCAATGTCCAAAAAAGCGACGGTGTGGTGGAGTTTTTGTCATTCGGTTAGTTCACATTCATTGGCATTCACCGAGGACGGCACTACAGGTTAGCAGGCACGCTGAAGCTGCCTGCCGCTGCAAGCTCCACGAACTGGTAGCTTCTGCAGGGCTTAGAAGTCCCAGGTTCAGGCGCTTATGGCTTCCAGACACTTTGCTTGCAGATCCAGCTTGAAGGCTTGCTTTCAAGCCAACCTTTCCGCGGCCGAGAAGTTCACAACACGTTCGTCCACATGCGCACTCGCATGGAGGACGAGAAGGACTCCTCAAGCAGTTGCCACGCGGCCTTCGCGGTTGAGACGTTCGGCCACCTCCCGCCGACACCGGACAACTTTGAAGGTGCTGAGCGCTTCTTTATGGAGGCACCCTAAACCCTTAAACCCTAAACCTTAAACCCCCAGCCTCCGCAGTGGCACGGCGTACCTCGTGCAGGGAATGGACGGAGATGCCGAAGGTCTCGGAGGGCGGCTCCTGGTCTGGGAATTCTGCCTGGAAGCAGGTGAAAAGAGCCCTGAAACAAGCTTAAAGCCCTAAGCCTTAGGCTCTATAGACCCGCATAGTAATAAGTAAACCTATATGGACACCTCCTCAGCCGAGGCTTGCAATCTGAGAGCCTTTCCAGCCCGCGACCGTTTCGCACGGGCCCTTCCCAACCCTTCCAATATATCCTGAATTGAGGTGTAGCCTAGAAGACACTGTAGGGACCCTACCCTTACTTAAGGTATGTTCCTTAACAAATGGAGATTAAAATTGTGTCAAGCCCTTAGAAAACGTCTGGAGAGCCCTTTAAGATATTCGAAGATCCGCACACCCTAAACCCTGAACCCCTGAACCCTAAACCCCTGAACCCTAAACCCTAAATCCCTAAATCCCTAAACCCCCTAAACCCCAAAACACCTGAACCCTAAACCCCAAACACCCTAACCCCGAAGATCTGCCTTGTGATCCCAGGAAGATCTACCGCATCGGAAAGTCTTTGAAGGCCGGGCTCCGCTTCAGAGCAACTCTCGGTGCTTGAGATTTTGGGATTGACTGTTTAGGGTCTAGGGTTTCGGACTTTGGGTTAAGGACAGATGGGTTAGGATTTGGGGTTTAGGGTTCTACGGTTTAGGGTTTAGGACTTTGGGTTTAGGATTTGGGGTTTAGGGTTTAGGATTTAGGACTTTGGGTTTAGGATTGAGGGTTTAGGATTTAGGATTTAGGACTTTGGGTTTAGGATTGAGGGTTTAGGATGTAGGGCTTAGAGTTCAGAGGTCAGGTTCCAGGGCTTACGTTGAGAGTTTAGAGTTTAGCTTCTGTTGGGCTTACTGAGCGACTCTTGAGGTGGGCTTTACCTGGTGTTTTGGGTAGGGCTCCAGCCATCTGGTCGTGTGGATGTTTGGTGCAACATTGACACGGGTTCCATGAACATGAAACTAGGGTTAAGGGTGTACACTTGGGTAAGGCTCCATGAAAATCAACCATAGACGCTAAACCCTGAGAAACCTTCTTGTTTAGGGTTCGCTGTTATGGTTTCTCCTTCGAAAGGTGTGTTGTTTGGGGCAGATGTCAGCCCTAAACCCTTTGAATAATATGCCTGCTACTTCTGCGCCGTTAAGTGGGTCCTCCATGTGTAGGACTGATGTTTGAGTTTTCATGTTGCCTACAAGGGATTGTCTTTAAACGAGGGTCCATGTGGGCGTTTGCAATGGAGTACATCATTTTGTATCGAGAGAATCCCAAATCGACCCTAACTCAGGTAATTAGCTGCCGAAAAGATCATGCTTTCTGGGGCTTATACGATGGTTCTCTGACGGTATGTTTCAAGTTCGGTTCTGTAAACCGGTCCGAAGGCAGGACAGCTCTGGTTGCGGGTTTTTTTTCATGAACCGTCCTTTTTCTGCGGAGCCCAGCTAATGAAGTATGCATTGGATTTCCGCATTACACGTATATAGGGCAGTTGATGATTCGTACAGAAGAGGGCGGAGGCGGTATCGGACGATACAGGGTTGGCATTGGCCGGCCGAAGCACGGGCAGCCAACCTGCAGGAACGGTTGGTGTGCTAGGGTTTACCCAGAGGCTCCATAGAAGTTCCTTTTTGGGATTGCCGCTTAGGATCCTAAATAGAAACCACAAGAAGGAACTACTACGGAGCCTATGGGTAGTTTGGCTTGTTGAGGAGAGCGACAACGTCGCATACTTCCTGTCCAAGCTGGAGGAGCTGGACTACGCTTTTGCCACGAAGCTTCTCGACTCCTCGAACTACGGCCTTCCGCAAAGGCGGCTGCGCTCGTTCCAAATCTTGCTGAACCGCAGAGTTTTTGAGCCTGCTGAAGCCTTGGAGATTTGGGTCTAGGGAACCTTCTAAGGAACATCGGACACCCTCCCTCATTCGCCCAGCAGTGGCCGCTGGTGGTGCAGCGGCTTCCGGGCCACCGGCGCGTCCTCTTTTTCTGCCGAGCTGGACGGCACAGAAGCGCTCTTTCGCTGTGCCTCTACACGTGCAGGAGCGCTCCGCCGGTGGACGCTACGGCATCAGTTTGCCTGTGCGATTGCCCATAGGCTCCATAGTAGTTCCTTTTTGTGGCATATATTTAGGACCCTACAAGGTAATCCCAAGAAGGAACTACTATGGAGCCTCTGGGTAAAGACTCCAAACAGGGCTTTCCCTCTGAACATGGAGTTCCAGCCTACCTCTAGACCTCCTGTTGGGGAAAGCTCTGAAGTGCAAACTTGAGGCGTCTTCCACACAGTATGCTGAACTTCGTAGCTGAGTAGATAACGTCTATAATAACTTTTTGGGTTTGTGTTACGTACCCCTAGCATAGTTGTAAAGGTTCACCTTTTTGCGGATAGGGTATTGAGCCCCTGAAGACAAGCCTAGGAACCTGAGTAGGAGCAGACATGAGAGCACTTCGTTTTGCCTTCGTCCCCTTCACTTCTCGTTTGATGCGATAGGACACATCGATGGAACGGAACCCTAAACCCTGCGCTAATCCCGAAACCCTAAACCCGAAACCCTACCCTAAACCCGAGCCAGCCTCAAATAGAGTCCATCCTCGGCCCAGTCAATCCAAGGCCTGTAGCTCTTTGGAACCTCGCTTAGTCCACAGGCTTCCGCCAAATCTGAAAAGATCCTAACTCAAAGGGCCCTATATGTACCCATATAGTAAGAATGTAGGACTCCTACATAAGGAACTACTATGATGACTTAGGGAAGGCATCCATCCCCCCATAAAGGAACTCTGAGCCCTAACCCTGAAGAAGGAACACAATGTTCTTAGGTTCCCCATAACCGTTTTTATAGAAGCCTGAATGGTTACCAATATTATTCCTTAGGGTTCCTTACTACGACAGTATTACTTAGGGCTCCGTATTGTAATATTGTTACTTCGGGTTCCCTATTAGAACTCTACTATAGAATGCAGGCTAAAACCCTATTCTAATTCATTCATGCCCCCTTTAGCGGTTTCTTTGAGGTTTAGGGTTTAGGGCTCCACAAGTGCATAAGGGTACCTAGGGTTTCTTTAGAGGTTAACTGTTTAGAGTTTAGGGTTCCATAAGGGCATAAGGCTACCATAAGGGTTTGGGGTAGAAGGGTCCATGTACTGATATAGCTCTCCCAAGATCTCTCAATCAAGGACTTTATATCTTCAATCATTGGAGTAGCCCCTAATGTGTTCCTTGATTGGGGAATATTGGAGAGGCCGTAGGTATGATTGTGTTACAGCCAGATCTTCCAAGATCCCCTGATTAAGGATATATAGGAAATATATTATAGACCCTAACGCATCTAGAGTCATTTAGAGGATTCCTAATACGATTTAGGTAGTAGTCTTGATTAGTCCATGTTGGATCGGAAGATCTGGGCTCCAAATCCTGTGCCTCGCTGCTGTCGAGGATGACGCCAACAACGCGTGCACTGAGAATGACCTGACCGAGAAGGCATGTAAGATTTGTGGACAACGGCTTAGGAATTTTAGGATGGTTTCTCAAAACATGGGTGTTGTATTGACGAAGAACAGCGAAATCAAGTGTGGTTGTTCAGCTCGAGCTTGTCCTGAGAAGTGGAGCTCCGTATTTCTGAGGTGTTGGCTTCCGTGTTGCTTCCTCTTCTGGAAGCCGTCGTTCTAACAGGGGTACTACTACTAGGTCTATCCTGGGTCCTTTTGTATTCTTAAGCCAACAATAGGTGTGCGTTTTGCAGGGTGTTCAGTGGGAGTACGTTACAAAAGTCCGGTGGACTCCCAATGGACAGGCCACCTGCAACACTTACGCAATGTGCTGTTTCCCGATTACTGTTCTTGAGTACCCACAGACTTGGAAAACCGGAACTCCTAACTTATTCCTTGTTACGGTTACTGCACCGGGCTTGAGACAGGAGTTGATGGTTCAAGTTGCGAGCTACAGGGGATTTAAAGATTCAAGAATGGGGTTTTGGGGCATCCTGGCACCTATAGAATTTCTTTTTTGTGTGTGAGAAAACAGATAGACGGACAGATGGCGTATAAATGAATATGTATGTATTTGTTATTTTGTGTATTTCAGCGTTTGTTGATTTGTCTATTTTCATTCTTTATATTCCCATTTATATGTATCTTATATACGTGCATATACATACATATATATATAAACATATATATATACACATACAGTTATATACATATATATACACACACCTACATATATATATATATACACATACATGCATACATACATACATACATACATATATGCTCCTGTATAGTTAAGTCTAGGGTCGGGTCGGGGTGGGGGCCCAGGCATTGCAGGCAGACTTCAGATACAGGGACCTGAGTTGTCGGTGACGTTCTTTCGTGGGCGTCAGCTATTCAGGTTTAGGGTTTAGGGCTTAGGGCTTTGGGTTTAGAGTTTAGGGCTTTGGGTTTAGGGCTTACGGTTAGGGGCTTAGGGTTTAGGCTTTTATTTACAGTAGAACCCATCAAGGGGCCGAGCCGCTCTGTTCAGGTCTCTGTCAGGCTGGAGGGTTGCGTTGATCCGGGCTTCGAGGGCCGAGACTACTCAGAAGCCGGGTTGTGGTCGATAGCCTCCCTCTGGTGTCCGGTGTAGTTCCTGCTGACTTAACCAAAACCATAGTTAGGATCCTATAAGGTAAACCAATAAAGGAACTACAGAGAAGACTATAGGTAGGCAAATGATTTCCTAGGCAGCATTAGGGAGACCCCTCAAAGGCGACCCTTCTTAAACTTGCTTGCGGCTCTATTAAAAGGGATCTTGTTGAGAGGGTCTATATCCCCAAAAGTCCCCCTAATCAGCCCCAATCCTAGCCCCTAAGTTTGCAGGCTATCACCCCCATGGGCGGCTTCAGCCACTACGGCGAGGTGCGAAGAGAGCTCCCGGTACCCCTTAATTCAGGACTATACCTCAAAATCTAATTGAAGGGATCTCAATTCGGGGTGTACTTTAAATAGTTGTTCCGAAAGCTCAGAGGGATCCAGGGATTTGGCGTGTCAGGGTTCCGGGCTTAGGGTTTAGGTGTAAGCATTTCATTTTCAAGCTGTGGGTATGTTATTATGTAGCTGTCCGAGCCAAAATAGCCACAATCTTCTGAAAGCTGTACACGACCTTACCTTTGCTGGAAAGGTAAAACAGCTTGTGGATAGGATTTCAGTCATGCTCCATGTACCGATCTAGTATATACATGGGCCCTAAGCCTACTGACCTACTGTATAGGAACCCCCTTTCCCAAAGGGTCCTATGTACTGTTATGGGTGATACTTCCATGAAATGTAACACAAATTCCTAACATAGAAACCTACATTCCACTGTAGAGGTACTCAAGAACCGTTAAAGGAACCCTAAAACCCTACACGACACCCTTAAAGTAACCCCGAAACCCTAAATCCTTAAAGGAACCTCTATAAGGCCCATCGGACTTTTAGGGTTTGGGAGTTAGGGGTTAGGGTTTAGGGTTTAGGACCCTTTGGGTCTGTCTTGAGGGACGAAGTATCGGCCTCAGGATCGTGAGGAACTGGGGAGCTTGACGAAGGGCACAAGGCTTCAGGGTTCTGTGGGCGACGACGTTACTAACAGGGACGTCGGGGTTTTCGGGGATTTTGGGGTGTTTAGAGGGTTTGAGGGATTCTAGAGGGTTTAGGGTTCTGAGTTCTGGGTTTTTTCGAGGGTTTAGGGTTTCCAGGTTTTGCGGGTTTCTAGAGGGTTCAGTGTAGGGTTTCTAGGTTTGGGGGTTACGGTTGCTAGAGGGTTTAGGGTTTCTAGAAGTTTTAGGGTTTATAGAGTTTAGGGGTTTGGAGTTTAGGGTATGCAAATTACTATCCAAAACCCAAGTACGTGATTCCTGGGTCCTTCGGACCCTTGAGCTCAGCTCCAGACCACTGCCTGACTCACATGTTAGGGTTTACCTGTAGTCTCCATTGTAGTTCCTTTTTCTTGGGTTAACCACTTACATATCAAGGATTGTAGAAGCTATCCCCAAAAAAGAACTACAAGGGAGACTATAGGTACTTGGGATCGGGTTTAGGGATCAGACTCTCCGCTAAAATGTCAGGTAACTAATGACACCAGCACTGTCGGAGCCTGGCTAATATGTAGCACTATGCCATGGGGGTTCCCGAATGTAGCTCTACTCTAACTTGCTATTTATTCTTTTCGTTAACCATAATGGCCCTAAACCCCTAGACCCCTGAACCCCTAAACCCTAAACCTTCATAAGGTTCGCGTATCAGGAACCTGGGGATCCAGAGGGCAAAACTCCGGAGGATCGGAGTGCTTGCTTCCCGACCCAGGTGCGCGAGGATTGGATCATGCTGAAGGGCACCGTCATGGGCCCTCGCAAGCGCTTGATCACCATGCGTACCTCGGAGTGGTTGTTGGAGATTACCGATTCCATTCCTTGGGGCTTGAGGTTTAAAGCCTAGACCCTATAGACTCTAAACCCCAAACGCCTGAACCCCAAAGCCCTAAACCCTAAACCCAAACCCCTGATCCCCCAAGCCCTGAGCCCTAAACCCCTGAACCCGTAAACCCCTAAACCCAAAACCCCAAACCCAAAACCCCAAATCCAAAACCCCTAAAGACCTAAACTCTCAAAACACGTAAACCCCTAAAGCCGCGAAGCTCTCAGAGTTTTAGGTCTTTTGCTTCAAGGCTTCAGGGTGGAGGGGTGTCGGGCACTACTGTTTAAGGCGTTTAAAGTTGAGAACATGTCGAATCTTGGAGAAGGTTGGCTTCCATTGTGGCAGGGACGGTAGAAGGGTTTTTGGATGTTGTAGGATTTAGGGCTTTAGGGATTTAGGTTGTTAGGGTTTAGGCCTTCATGGATTTATGCTGCTGGAGTTTAGGATATACGGTTTTAGGGATTTAGGATGGTTTAGGATTTAGGGTTGGATCTCCTTTGACTCTTCAGGGCTCAAAGTCCGATTCCTGGAATCAATTTCCGAACGGCTTTGGTGTTTAGGGTTTAGATTTTAGGAGTTAGGGTTTCGGGGTTAGATAGCACTATCGGACCCTTAGCGTCTTAGAGAAGTAGCAGCAAATTCCAAACGAGCTCCTTAACTAAAACGGCAGGCGCTGACCTCTAAGCTGGCAAATTCCGATCCTCGAACCAGGAAAGCATCCTCAATTCCAGACCCCGAGAACCTGAACATAAAGAACGTCCGAAAGCCCAGCAGCCCCACATAAACTCTTCAGCTCCCCCACAAGCTGTAGTTTCTACTATTCATGATATAAATCCTGCATTACCTTAAGGACCCTAAACTATGGGAATTATGGTATAGTCCTTATAACGGGTAATGCAGGATTTCTACTATCAGCCGTAGTTTTCCAACCCTATACGCGCCATAATATATGGGTAGTTCTCTAAAGTAGGTCCCTTTGAGGGTCCTTTTTAGAAGGGTGCCGTACTTTATTGGGGATCTACAAAGGGACCCTAATTTAGAGAACTACATATGCTAAGCCCTACGTCATCAATGCCTAGGCCAGAAGCGATAAACCCAAACCCAAAGTCCACAACCGCAATGCCCAAGGCCCTAAACCATAGCCCTCCTAACCCCCTAAGCCTGAAACCCTGTAAAGTTTAGGGTTTAGGGGTTTAGGGGTCAGTGTTTAGGCTTTAGGCTTTAGGCTTTAGGCTTTAGGGGTTTAGGGGTTTAGGGTTTAGGGTTTAGGGGTTTAGGGTTCAGGGTTTAGGGTTTAGCCCTTCCGCGTTCCCTTCTTTTCCTGGGCCGAGACAAGTCGCTGCTGCCCCATTATTATTAATTATTGTTTATTATTATTGTTATTCTTATATTATTGTGTATTTTTATTATTTATTATTCTTATGATTATTTATTCTTCTTCTTATTATTATTATTTATTATTATCTATTATTATTATTGTTGTTATTATTATTCTTATTATTATTCTTATTTACTATTAGGTATTAGTATCTATACTTATAACTATTGTTATTATTATTCACGTTTTCCTGGGCCCAGGCAAGTCGCTGCTGCCCCAGGTCACCCGGAAGGCACAGACATAGAGCCGTGGAGACGTAGAGGCCTTCTTTGGAAGGGTCCATGATGTCAGTCGGGTCTACCTATTGAGCTTGTGTCTAGTGCTGTTGTCCCGGAAGGCACTGGAGAAGGTGACCTTGAAGCTGCCTGGCAGCTTTACGATCGCGGGGTTTTAGGATGCAACTTGAGGGCTACGGCAAGGCTCCCAGCTATTCCAGGCTATTCCATGCACCCAGGCCCTATATTGGATATCTTCCTTATGCTGAATGGTCTATTGGTGAGGGCTCTGAATTTCTGTCGAGAGCGGGGTCCTTCTGCGCGGGGACCTTGAACCTATACTACGGTTGACGGACGATACAAATCCTGCATTACCCATAATAAGGTTACCCTCTAGGGCTTAGGGTTTAGGGGTTTAGGATTTAGGGCGTAGGGTGCAGTACCCATAGTAAGGAATATACCATAACTCCCATAGTTTAGGGTCCCTTAAGGAAATGTTAAGGATTTCTATCATCAACAGTAGGTTGGAATGCCTCCAAAGGTGAGATGAAGCTACATGGGATGAAGGATCCCTCATAGAAAAGGAACTCTTGTTTAGCATTACCCCAGCTGCTTTCATCCCCTTGCAGCCCTGTGACTAATGTAGGGACCTAACGAATTACCGATAATGTTTTGGGGGTTCCTTATTACGTATATAGTATAACTGTATACTGTATAATAAATGTACCCCAAAACCCTATATTCTAATTATTTTTGTTGGGGGGTTCTTTATTATGTATATAGTGCAATATACCCCAAAGCCCTATATTCCTAGTTATTAAGGCTCCTACATTAAGTGACTAAGGTTCATCGACACCTCTTCCAAATTTGGCCATGGCCGCTTCCAGACGAGCGACGAGAAGGTCCGTCGCCGCCTGTGCAGCTAATTTTAGGGGTTTAGGGGTTTAGGGTTTAGGGGTTTAGGGTTTTAGGGTTTTGGGGTTTTGGGTTTAGGGGTTTGGTTTAGGGTTTAGGGGCTTAGGGTTTAGGGCTTTAGGGTTTAGGGTTTAGGGGTT
>CAJNJA010057586.1:7647-24234 GCA_905231915.1 Symbiodinium necroappetens
GTCGTCGGCGTCGTCGTCGTAGTAGTAGTAGTAGTAGTAGTGAACATGGTAGTAGCTATGGTTTGCACTTTATGGTTCGGGGGAATCACGTAACGAAGCTCCGTGAATCGGAACTCCGCAGAATGAGTCGTAGTCGACAGAACTGCAGCTTGCGAGCATGAATTGGAAATTATAGCAGCCCTGCAGATGAGATGAGCAGCATCGCAAGCCTACCACAGACTTGGGTCCCTTGGGCTCGTGCCACAAAGGGGCCTTCTGGTACACCAATCTCGCGAATGCGGAGTGGTCCAAACCTTTGCATCACAACTCACCTCACTGCATTGCCACTGCCCAGCCACCCTCATGAAGATACTGGAACTACGGTGAGTCCACTGACATCTGCAATCTATGGCCGATGCTCTGTCTCAATGGTCTCCCAAGGCCTCGGAGCTGCCCATTAATAATATAATACAGTATGATAGACTTTGTTATAATATAATCTTGTATAGTATATAATATAGCATCAAATAACATAGCAAAATGGACTGCTAGATGCATTTCGGCTGCGGTAGTGGCTCGGATGAAAAGGCGCTTGCCGCCTAGGCGAGCAAAGAGAGCCTGTAGCCGACCACATTTTGCCCGTGCCCCCGCGCTAAGGAGACGGCCAGCCACAGCCACACACATCCCCAAGACCACAGTGGATGTGCCACGAAATGGCGGCTTTTCATGTTGCAGATATTGCCGAGGATTTTTGCGAGCTGTCTATGACATGTCTACCTCTTTGCACGGTTGCCAAACAATTGACCCCGCAACATGTTAAGGCCCAATTAATGCCTATATAAGGGCGCAAAAAGTTTGCATGAAGTAATGAGGACATGGCGACGGGTCAATAGAAAGCGGCACTCAGCGGGCCAAGCGCTTCGGCATACAAGGCTCGACGGCGCTACTTAATCAACGGGGGCTCTGAACGGTCCCGAGACAAACTATGGCTCACTGCAGCCTGCACTAGGTGAAGATGTCGTAGACGAAGGCGGCTTGGATTGACCTAAAGGAACACGCAGCTCGGCGACTGCCGAGCTCCTTGTGACTTCAGCACTTGGCTCCACATGTCGCAAGTTGAGAAACAGGCTCCTTTCAGAAGAGGCCTCAAGACAGGGAAAGCCAGCATCAACCCAGCCCTTCAGTGGCATTCACAACGCATTCTTGCCTCAGGACGCGCACTTGCCGCACCTGGCGCCTTGCAACTAAAAGCATGCAGCGGCGCTCTTGGTCACACCGCTAAGAGTCACATCGGCCACAGTTCTTGCGAATACTTGCAACATTAAGCTGGCAGCAAAGGGCCGGAACTTTGGCATCCTGGGCCGCAGAAGCATCCACAACCATAAACTCACGTAGATGTAGATGTAGTCGAGAAAAAAGAATATGGACATGAACATGTACCTTACGACGTACGATGTCTAGTTACTGTATGTATGCATGCTTCATTGCTTATATATATATACATACATACATACATACATACTCCACAACCGCGCTCCCCGGGCCCGGGCGCTGCACGCCGCGCAGCTTGCGGATCTGCGAATCGCAAGCTGAGGTTTGTCTTCCCACCCGCCCAGCTGACAAAGTCGCACCGCAGGGATCTCAAGAGGCTGAAGAGGAGGAGGGAGTCAAAAGGCCAAGGCAGCAGCGGTGGTTTCAGGGTTTTTAGGATGGTTTCGACTCTCACTCTCGCACAAGGCAGGCAGGGATGGTTTAGGGGCAAATCTCAGAAATCTTCCTGCCTGCCGGCTGAGGCTGAGAAGGCATGTTGCGATGAATGAAGTCCCACTGACTTTCGCTGCCTGGCAAACTCCCCGTCCATGCTGGTGAAAACACGCTGCACAGCCCAACCAAAAGGATGCAAACTACGCTTGGGGCCTTCGCTGTCCGTGGATTCGAGGTCCTCATCACTGTCGAACAACCTTTGGTCCAAATGATGAGTGCTGCATGCTAGTCCACCAGATAGCTGTGCAAAACACGATCTGCAGTGACATTGAGAATCCAACGAATCGTTCGTATAGTCCTCAGTGGCACCTATTCCCAGCAAATTGATGCCAGCACAGTCCATCTTCTCGACTCCAATTCTTGCCACGCTCAGCAGCCATGCAGAACTTCGCTTGCACGCGTCCAAACATTTCACTAGCCCTGTTTCTTGCCTCTAGAAAGCAAGGGAGTGGAGGAAGGGAATGAAAGGATTTCTCGTTCTCATCGGCAGCATTGCATCAGGGGAAAAAGTGACATAACTCAGCCACTCAAGAGATCCCGACTTGACGCACGAGACATCTAGCTCGCATCGCCTGGACTTCACACCCCGGAACGTGCTCAAACGAATGAAGAAAACATGTGATACTACATTCTACTATCATTGCCGTTGAAGTATGTGTTGCCCCCAAACGAAGCAAAAGCTCCGTTAACAAGCGCACGCATGACAAGAGAGCCCTGGGCATCAAGAACTGTGTGATGCCGGCACCCCTCCTTCCGTTTCAAGATGTTTCGAGATAGAATACTATGATATACTATCACAATATACTATTTCAAACTATACCAATACCATGATAAACCACATGCTGATGCCGAGCAGTGAGGTTGCAAGAAGAGCTGTTGGGTCTGTTCAAGCTCCGTGCTTCAAGATCCTGCTACTTCGAACATGAGGACCCTTGTTTTGAAACTCCCAAAATGCGTTCAAGGCTTCGCTGAAAGCGGCGTTCTATGGCACCGAAATGACGATTCATTCGTTGGCCTCTCCACAGATGTGCTTGGCAGCGTGGCTTCCAAAATCCTGAGCAAGCTAGCAGCTAGCACCCGTGGACCGAGATCTCTCTGAATCGGCATTTACAGTAAGGATATTTTGGGGGGCTTGAGGGTCAAGAAATTCGGGCTCCGAGTTCGACTCTCACAACTTGGGCGGATACACGAATCGCGCGCTGCAACCGCAGGGAGGACAGCTCTTGGATTAGCATTGGAAGAAGTGCAAGAATCCAGCAGTGCCATCAAAGTCCCATGACCTTAGGTTTGAAGAGATAGATCCTGCACTGCCCATATTAGGAATGTACCATAACTCCCATAGTTTAGGGTCCTTAAGGTAATGCAGGATTTATCTCCTCAACAGCAGGTCCTTCGGTTTCGGGATTCTCGCAACTTGGACTCTCCCAAGGGCGAGGCCGGGGTTGCAGAGTTTTTGGGAGCCTCTCCCTCTTGGACTGCACGGGGGGAAACAAGGTTTTTTTTTCTTTGTGAGGGCCCTTTTATAGGGTTTAGGGTTTACGGGTTTAGGGGGAAACAGCTTCGTGGTGCTCCTGGATCCACGAGTACTTGGGTAAAAGCATTCGTGCCTCGGGGAAAGCACAGACGGGGTGCGGTGCTCGAGGCGCAAGTACTTGTGGGAAAGCAGAGAAGGGAAAAACTCACTTCAGACTTAATTTCGCGACCCTACTATTTTAGGGTCTGCAAGATCGCAACCCGTCTTACTGGAAGGGTGCTAGATCCTGAACCAAGCTGATCCACCTTCTTACGCAATCGTCTTGCAACTAACGCAGCTCCGTAAACTAGGCTCCCTACCTGGCTTCTCGTCCCGGGCGGGGCGGCGTGCCTTCTTTCTTAGTTTCACCGCTCCGGACTTTGAGATAGGACCGCTGCAAGTGCAACGACGCCCTAGCCTGTGCGGCGGGTATCTTTCCACCTCAGCGCAAGTGTTTTTTGGTCACTGTTCAGTCCGCCCAATACATGCGCAGCCTGCTTCAGGGACGACTAACGACCCACATGCATAACCATCATGAACAGTCTCTTCTGATTGAGCTCGCGGCCACGCAAGTTCTGAGAGGCTTCTTTGCTGTCGCTGCCGCTGGCATGTCCTTCGACAACATGCATCTAATCTATAGCATCTCCTACGCCCGTTGACCAGGAACGTCCACAGACCTGCTATGCCTGCACTGAACCAAAGCAGATACAGTATGCTGACAATCATGTATCAAAGGCTTTCGTGGCGAACACCAAGCAATCAGCCTCGCATGGAATGTCCGCGAAGGGCATCGAGCTGTGAGAGTGTGGCCCGGGCCTCATTCTACGGAAATGGATTGTACCGTCATATGCCGTCATGTAACTTTCTGCGGTGATTTCGAGCTGAAAGCACAGGATACTGTATCTCATCACGAAGACTGGGTGCTCTGCATGGGCCAACAGCTCGTCTAAGGCATCACTGACGTCCTCGGCATCCACCCGCACATCCACCAGAACGCAAATGCAAGCATCTCGCAAAGAAGTCTGCACAATCGCGGCCAAGATCGCTGCAGAGCTCTGGGGAAGGCGGGATCCCTTGCCAGAAAAAGACCTGGCGATGCAGCCGCTAGTAGCATCCGGTATGGTCCGTGTTTCCACTGTCAGCTCTTCTGACCAAGCTGGGCCTTCCCCGCGTTTCGGAAGGGCTCGAGCCTGGGGGGATCTGAAGGGCAATTGCATGTGGGAAAGCAGACTGCATGTGATTCTGCATCATGATTGCGCACACCCAGGCGCAGTCGCATGCAACGAGAAACGAAAGTAACACCCTAAACCCTAAACCCCTATAAACCTACTATTGTCTCCACGATGCTCCTGACACTTCGGGCATCCGACCCGTACTTCCCTGTCCGATCGCAGCGCCTGGTGGCAAGCAGAGAAGTTAACGATTCGTCTCCTGGAAAGGTTTTCCACTGTTTGAGGTAACATAGACTAAGAATCACAAGAATAACAAAAATAATAGCAAAAATAAGAAGAACACTAACCTTGTTAACAAAACGAATCATAACAATATTAAGAAGAATAATAAGCAACTCTATAAGACTCTATAAACTCTGAAAACATACTCATCATTAGAGTTGCCCCGCCTGTGCCATGCACTCCTCCAAAACGCAGCCTGCAGCCGTTGTTCAGCCCGAGTCAAAGACACAACACAGTGCCGGTGAACATCGCGCATGTCATAAAGATGCCACGGAAGCTGACAGGGATGCCAGCGATGCTCGCACATCCAACGTCTGCTCGTGTTCATGGCTGAGCCTCGTCCCACCGTGCTGCGCAAACCTAGGTCAAGTAGCTGGCTCCTTCAGTGTATCCACACATGCCCTGATGGACTACAGCAGTCAGAAAAGGTCACTTGTCGTAGCCCACGGTCTCGAAATTGAAACAAACTAGCCCAAGGAGTTCATTCCACGGAAGGCAGTTTCGTCATTGCTGTTGCATACTGTCTTTGTACAACTGTTGCCGCAGCCAGAAGGAGTCTCCAAGGTCGGCGAGCTCCACAAGAAGGTACACCTGAAACCTTCCAGCACTTTCCAGTAATGCCTCAGCCTCCCCTTCTTGAAACTTCCGGAAGACCCAGCGCAACTCCAAGGAAGAAGTCCCCTGATATCCTTTCAATCGTGGTTTCCCGTGACGGGTGCATGGGAGAAGTGGCTCATTGGCCAATGCTGGTTGCATGGTCGGTGAAGCCGGAGCTTGACTAAGCACAGACTGCTGCGATCTGCTAAGCACCAGGGCCAGCTGCCGCGCCGATGGTCCAAAGGTGGACGGCCAGAGGTCATCAACACCTGGGACGTCCCTGAACGCTTACACAATGGCTGCCCTGAGTCCTTCTGAGGAGGGGCCCCAGGCCCTAGGCAGAGCCTTGGCCAGGTATGCACCAACATTTTTCTGTCCTGTTTAATCCTGAACCCCTTTTTTGTTGATCCGGGCTGTAAAGTTCTGGGCCGGAGAGGTGCAGCAAACCCTCGAGCCTAGCGGCCTAGCACTCATGGCTCGAAAGCCTTGCGAAGCCATTGGACTATAGAAAGAGATCTCATGCAAGCAGTATTAATGTCAAGTAGAACAGGTCTGTGAGCGTCGACAATCGTGCTTCCTGAACCCCCAAAACCTAAACCCTAATCCCAAACCCTGTTGCATCCGGGCAGCACTCGTAGCTACAAACTCACAGACTTCCCCACCTAAGCCCTCAACCCTAAAACCCTCTCTCCTGAAACTCTAAACCCAAATCCCATCCAGGCCTCTCGTGGCTGCAAACTCACACTTCCCCAACCCTAAACCCTCAACCCTAAAACCCTAAACCCTAAAACCCTAAACTCCCACTTCCCAGACCCTAAACTCCCAATCCAGAACTCTCCTCGCCTCTGCACGGTCCGCGCTGCTCCTGGCTCGGTCTCGGCCACCATGGCCTCAGGGGCTTAAGGCTAAAACTTATAGAACATAATATTATTATTATTGTTATTGATATTGTCTATACTAGGTTATATTATATTATACAATATAAGGGTTTAGGAAGGGATCCCGGCCAGGGCTCCCTTTGAAAGACACTTTTTTTTTGCTTTTACAAGGTTCAGAGGCTCTGGGATTTAGTGTTTTGACGGTTTAGACATTCGGGCTTGAGATTTAGTAACTTCTGAGGCGCTTCCCTTCCTTCTCTCTCTCCAGTTGACTTGACCCTTTTGGCTTGGCCGCGGGCTCTGCCCTGTTGGCAGTGCGCAACGCGCCGTTCCAAGCTGAAGCCGAGCGACGGCAGAGAGATGCTGTCAACACATTGAAGCCGTGTTCAGCGTGTTGACAGCTGTGAACGGACTGAGTGACAGGTCCTGGGATGAGCACAAAGCTTGGCCAAGGAGCAGCCTTTTTTCAGATTGCCAAAACTCTCGATGGTCCGTAGCAGGTCAAGGAGAAGGATTCCCTGCCTGGCTCGGGCAACTTTGTTCACAGACCTTTAAATCCTTTTGCACCACAGAGACGGAGTGACCCACTTAGCTGACACTTCACGGCCAGTCTTCAGAAATCTTCGCAAAGCCCCGATGCTTCCTTCCAGCCCCTGTTTATCCCTTCTTGATGTTTAGGATGCTTGGCAATGTTGAGCTTTCTAGGCAACTCGAAAATTTGGGAGTTTGGTAATCTTGGGCCTGCTCCCTCCCTCCTTTCCTAACCCCGTCTCTCAACAAAACAAAACTTGCCAAAGTTCGTGAGTGTTGGTTTCCAAAAAAGATACGATGTCAATACTTTTCGGAAACAAGCTGCACAGGAACCCTTGCAGGAGGGCCTACCCATGTACCTTTCGAATCTATACCCAATTTGCATAATCCACCATTTCGATGAAACGCCTATTTATAGTCGCTTGATCTGAATTTGTGGTTGTCATTTGCTGTGCTTGGAGCCATCCCGCAGCCTCTCCGAGACGCGGCATCCAGGCCATGCTAATCAAAGCGAACACCAGCGAAGGCACGCCAGCCATGACGTCCTTTCGAGAAGAGGGCACAAGGGATTGTGGGTTTCTGCATGATATGCCTCTTCTTGTAGTTATGACGGACCCAAGCATCCCCTAGCAGTTTGTAAGACCTGGGAGCTCCGTCAGCACAATGAACATGTAAGAGCTATCTAACCAGCACCACTCCAAAAGGGGTCCACCAACTTCGGCAAAACAAACAAACAGACAGACAGGCAGAACACTGAACGCAAGGATGAGCTTGCGCGCGCGAGGTTTGCTTGATGCAACTTCGGCTTCTCATGCTGGAGGAGAAAAAACTATCTAAGCACGCCAGCCCAAATCCGAGGCACAGGCCTTTCGCAGGAATGCGCTCATAGGGCCAACGGATATTTGAAGCACAAATGCTGCACTGCTGCAAACATTCTGCTTCGTAACCACGTGGAACCACGAGAAAAGAGACGTTGATCCCCATGAAGAGTGTCACTTAAAGCTTGACTTGCAATAACAACAAGAATGAATACCGACAGAACGGGAATTAATTATACATGTATAAATATTGCTAGCAACAGTAGGATTACAATTGTAAGTATTGTAACAATCGGACCCGAATGCGTTTAAGGTGCTGTTGTGATTATTGTTTTGGTTGTCCGGTTTCCGATAACCCCCTCGCACGAAACGTGTCTCATGCCGCCAATGGTGCGTTCTCGGGACGCGGTCGGCGACCCTGTCACAGGCAACGGGGCTCGCGATCCACCACAACTCGGGGGTTGGCACCGTTTCGACGGACGACCGAGGACCCTCAAGCGCGAAACGGCCCTGGCGGTTTGGTGCTCTTGTTTGGAAACCGCGATCGATGAGTCTCACAAGCGAAATGCGCCTTCAGGCCACGCTACACAAGAAACTCCTCTCCAAGCTCCCAAATTCCCGATTTCGAATTGCGCTTGACGACCCTCTCGCACGAAATACGTCTCCGTCAAAATTAACCTGTCCACATAATTTCGAGGTTGCGACAGTTGTTTGGAGAGGCAGCAGTAGTAATAATAATGAAACAAACTAAACTATTGAAAATTATTATCATCACAACAATAAGAACGATGATCAGAATACAGAGCAAACCCTTGCAGAGAGTTGGCAAGAATCAGCCAGAGCGTAGTTCCTTCGTGACTTCTACGGCGCGATGCAAGGTAGAAATGCAGACCCTCAGTTGTCAACTTCAACGCAGCGACCATGCTGCCAATGTCCCCACGAGTCCTCGCAATGCACATCCAAAGGGTTTAGGGTTTAGGCTTTAGGGATCTATGCGCATTTTTCGGACACTGGTCTGGCGGGCGCAGCTTCGGGTTTCGGACTTGCCCTCGAAGGCAGGCCAGCGACATGGCCTGACGCAACAGTCACAGCCATAAGCTTACTGCCTCCAGACACTCCAAGAAGCCTTTCGCCACCAGACAACAGGTGGACACTGCAGCTTTGCTTCCCAGCATGGTCGCTCTTTTGCAGTGTTTCGTGATCAAGGGTCAGGGACGACCCCAACAAGTCTATTATTTATGGAATTTATGGATACTCAAAGCAATTACATCGCAGCGGCCTGCCGTAGCATAGTCTCAACAAACATGCACGGTCTGCATCCATATGCCTGAGTCAACACCCGTTTCTAGTAATTAAACACGTTTGATGCCTTCCTTAGGCCTTAGGCATCATCCAGATTGACTATGATAGGACCTCCCGCAAGCAAGCAAGTGCAAGCACAAACATCACGTATCATGCGAATGTGCGACTCCTTCAACACCACAAAAATCATGCCGTTGGAGCACCGAGCTTCGCGATATTTCGATTCTTGGCCGCAGCCTTTCGCCATAAGAGCCTGTACAAGTTGGTCTGTGCTTTTTAGCACCGGCACGGCCAGGAACTCACCCGCACCGCAACTTCGGAGCATGCCCGGCTTCCAGGGATGTAATGATGCACCCGAAACCATTAAAGTACCAAAGTTGCTTGATAAAATTCACTTGGACTTGGCCTTGGTGGGATCTGCTATGCCCCGCCACGGCCTAAGCGTGCTGTCGCTCGCCCTACAGGCCGAGCCCTTACTCGATGCTGTTGAAGCGAATAGGTTATATCTAGCAGATACTGGGCACAGAAAAGAGATCATAGGTAGACAATAGATGGTAGATGACATATACAATATGGTATATACTGTATGCTGTACAACATAAAGAAATATGTTAGAAAATACATGGTGTATGATACTCTCCATGCACTGCCGAATTATAGGAGGGCTGGCAACTCCCTGGCGAGCAGACATGTCGTCGAAGCCGAGTCTGTCCTCTTGAGATCTTTTGGAGCAACACGAAGGCACGTCCATCTCGACCGGGTCATCCAGGCACAGCCCTACAACACAAAGGTGGCAGATCAGCAGATCCGCTGCCTCATTTCCGCTCACGGATATGCACGGATATGCCCTATCAAAGTGCTATGCTGCCACGCGCTATGCGAAGGAGATGCAGCATTTTGAAGTCGTGATCGTGAGCGGACTTGACTGGATCACAAGGCCCTCGGCAATCCAACATGAAAAAGGAAGGGTGCTGCAGCCAAACTGCTGGCCAGTGCACCAAGGAAGGACTCAACAGCAAGCTGTCAGTTCGGAAAAGCCATAATTATGAGGCGATCTAACACGGAGAATGATTCTCGGATGGTCGTTGCCTAGACCTGCTCCAGCAGACTGTGAGGAAAGTCGGTTACTTAAGGATCAAACCCATAAGTATGGTATTAGTAGCAGGTACGTGATTAAAGCCCGTCTGCTGGAATGCGGGTGCTCTCCCTGCCATGGCTGAGACAATGATCAGAACCGTCTGACACCTGCGGCGTCCACTCTCAAAAATAACCTCGTGGCTCTGCGCTGAGAAACATCACTCCTTGCTTGCCAGCTTCAAGCAGCGATTGCTGAGATCCGCCATCTTCTTCATGAAGGCCCCTTTGTCAAAGCTAAAGCTGCCCCTGTCAGCTGAGTCCATGCTCCCCATCTGCTGGCACATCCAGTTGCAGACTTCATATGGGATCTGGTGGGAGCCAGCAAGCTTGTCTCTAGTCAAGAGGCCCGCACCGTCGAGGTCGAGCAAGTCGAAAGCTCTGTCCCAAAGCCTCCAAGAAGCCTCCGGGACCTGCAGCTTCAGGAAGGACTTGACTGTCGCTTTTGGAGCCTTCTCATAGGCAAAGAGAGCCTCTTTCTGAGCTAGGACTTCTTCTTCCCTGGTGAGTTGCAAGGCCAAGAACTCGCCGACAACGCTGTCCACGGCTGGGTTGCCCTCCTTCGGGCGGTACTCGCTGGGGCACATCGCGGCTATGAAATCATCCTTGGCCTGCGACGGATTCCCAGATTTGCCATAATCCATGATCATCTCTTGGCGAATGGGCAATGGCAACACCGGGCGAGCGACAAAGTCCGCATGATCGCGCGCCAACTGACGAGTCCGATCAACCTGCCCCCGCAGTCCTTCGAGCTGGTCCAGCTCCTGGCATGTGCAAAGATATTTGGAGGTCATTTCACCTAGTAAATAAGGTTACAAGTACCTTAATTGGGGTTTATAACTAAATTACAAGTATAGATACCCTCCTTTCTCATTCTCTTGTTAGAAAGTCCCATGATCCTTGACGTAGGGTTTAAAGGGTATTTCGTGCGTTGTTTTGCCGCCTGTGCTAGGACGAAGCTACAACGGAAAGACTTTACAGTCAAGAGCAGTGTAAGACTTCGTGTTTGAGGCTTAAAGCAGTTGAGGCTTTGGAGCCTATAGGAGCTCATGGGACCGGTTTTGGGGTTTACCAAAGAACCTACCCTTTTTAGGGCTCCTTATTATGATTTCCTTATATAAGTCCTTAAAAAGGTAGCCTAAACCCCTAAACCCCTAACCCCTAAACTCTTTTTTTTGAACCCAGACTCTGCCAACCACTAAACCCTAAACCCTAAGCTCCTTGAGCCAGCTCTGAAACATTCGGAGATGTCGGGCGGAGGCGCGAGGGCTGATCTTCTTCAGGAAGGAAGCGAGGCTGAACTTTGCGCCGTTCCTAGCTTGGGCTCCGGGAGACTCTGAAGAATGTAGTCTTAATCTGGGCTCTTGTCAAGAGATTTAATTTAAGTTGGCATAAGAGGGATCTATAGTTGGTTTCTTTTTCTTTGTGGTAGCTTAAAATTAAACCCCGTAACGAAAACCCAGTATTAGTAATAAGGACCTGTGTAAGCCTAACAATGCCCTACATGGGAACAAGTAAAATATCCCAGTGGCCTACCTAGATTCTGCCAGAGTGTTTCCATGTCTTCCAGCGCTGGCCATAGCTTCGCGATCCAGAACTCTGCATCTATCGTCGTGTCTAAGACCTGCTCCGCTTCGGCATGGGAGATGTCGAAGTGGCGAGACGACGCACAATAGCGAAAGAGATCTCGGACAACTCTGATTTGACTTCGACGTAGAAATCCAGAGTCTAGCGAGGCGGCAGTCTCCATTGGCGGATTTACGGGGGCCGTATGAGACAAGCGAAACTTGCGCTCTTCATGTTCGAAAATCTCTGGATCATCATCAAGGCCTCTTACAGAGAATCGCTCCAGGAAGAGTGCAAAAGGGACCGAGAGTGGATCTCCCCCGAGCCCCAGAAACCAGTTCTCAATCGCTGGAAGAGGTGCCGATCCTGCTTCCAACTTCGACCTCTGCTCCTCTGAGTCTGCCTTGCTCAGCGCATCGTCTAAGATCCTTTGGAAAATTTGCTTTCCTGAGTTCGGATGGTGAAAAAAAGGACCCCTCCTCACCAAAAAGAGAGACAAAGCTGCTCTTTAGAAAGCTTCCCCACAAAATGCCGCCCGGGTCTCCCAAGTTCTGCCGGCTTGAGCACCCCGAGAGGTTTGCGATGCCGAAGATACATTCCACGCCATAGAGGAAGGAGGAGATCATGGCGGTGAACTCCGGGAGCTCGAAGGTTCGACTGTCGTTCTCGTCGAAGACACCGACGAGGAAGCGGATCTTCTGCTTCTTGGAGATAGTGCTGGACATGGCGATGGCCGCAGTCAGGAAGGCGGGGATTGATACTCTCACCTTCCGATACTCCGATGCTGCGCGGGTCTGCTGTAGCTTCATGTAGCCGGCTGGGTCGAAGGTTCTGATCCACTCCAAGACTTTTGGCCTCGGTAACCCGAGGGTCGGATCAACAGCAAGTGCTCCGACTTCTGTGGACAACTAAGGCTCGCGCATTGGCACGGAAAGCAGCTCTTGAAATTGGTATGCATCCATGACTGCCGGGGCGTGGCCGGGATTCCAGCCACCACAAGCCTGCCAGCGGTTGTAGACCTCCACCCAGCTCTGAAGCGAGCGCATGGAGATTGACTTGCAATCGGCTGCGGGCATGGTTGTCAGAATTCGTCCCCAGGAGTCTTGCAGCCAGTCGAGCTGCGGCTCCTGCAAGAAGCTGCAGCCCAAATCTGCTGCACTAACGCAGGGGCACTTCTGACACCCTTTCATGCAGCGTAAGCAGCTGATCATGCCCCAATGAAAGTACTGTGTCTATCTACGCTTTGATTATCTGTGGCGCCTCTTCCCGGATTGCGCATGCCACTTCCTCCAGCGTGTCCGCCGCGAAGGACAGTCTCCTGCGAAGCTGATGTTGCCTTGCAGAGGACCCAGACCGGGTGGTGTCCACCTCCGCAATGGTCCGCGTAGATTTCTTGGAAGCTGCGGGCAAGCCAGTATCTGCGCTACTCACCGTGGCAGCCTTGCCCGGACGCTGGCCAGACATGCTGCTCGGCCTCCGGCGCGGCTCTACAGTCTCCACAGACTGTTACAGGGTTAATTGGAATTCTGGATACATGACTATCATTCGATTTATATGATTAATCAGATGTTGTCTGGCTCTCTGGCCTCCAACCCGGACTCCGTGTGCCGCTTGCCATGCTGCTTGCTGGTCGAGGCCTCTGCCCTGACCTTGACTGCGAGCCGCGCGATTCCGGTCTCGCCTTGGATTCGGTGGTCGCAGTGAGAGCTTCACCTATCGGAGGTAGGTCTTGCAAACCATCCTCTGTGACTGCTTCATGCTTCCAGGCCATGTCGGCTTTCGAGGTCGCGGGGCTCAGGCCATCAAGAGTCGTCTTCGTCCTCATGGCCCTGGATGCCCTGGGGGTGCTTGGCAGCGATATAAGTGCAGACATCTTGCTCGAGACGTCCACCTTAGTATAATGCCGCCCTCGGGAGACGCGACGTGCTTGTGCCGGGGGCATGGCCGAAATTGCGAAAGCACCGCCCGCTTGGGGGTTGGCTTGCTAGACTCCTAGACGTGATAAATCCGACTCCACCTCATGTGCCCGAGCTGCGGGGGTTGCACGATACAGAAGAATCGCAAAATATCGCATGATGCACCGGCGGCCGACGGGCAGTGACTGAGTCGTGCCTCACTCCCGGTAAACTACCATGCATCACAAAGCAGACAGAGTCTGTAGCCACACCCGCCTCGTAAGGCAACTTCGAGTAGAGTGCTCTGCCAGGGCACCTGACCAGACAAGCTGCCGCCCAGCTAACCTCAAGCTGCTTTGCTGGCGACTCCCTGTTCTCTTGGCAGCGTGCCGGCCGCGTGGATTTTTTTCTGATTGTCACATTCCGGTGCATAGGCAAAAATGTCATCGAGCTGCTGATGTCACCTCGGGCCGAGCCATATGCCTGATTGGCAGGGCTGTGACGGGCAAGCATCTGCCTGGAAGACCAATCGCAACTGCCTCTTAGCAACGCGAAAAATGAAGAGCTCGAATCAGTAAAATGCCTGTAGTCGGATCCCATCGGAGAGAAAATTGAGCAGAGTCGGCAGACCGATTAACGGGGTGCCTTCTTGCTCACTGCTATCTGCCATCGTCTGGCACGGCTGAGCCGGCCAGACTTCGGAAATCGAGGAGTTGGTTTCGATGTTTCTGGATGAGAATTGAAACTAGGCCCACAGATCTCACAGACCGGCACGGCCGAGAGTTACTGAAACATCAAAACCGAAGCCCTGCCTCCGCATTTGCCTGTCCCGAATGCGTTTGGGTTACGATGACAGAGGCTTCCTCAAGCTCTATAAGAATGATTCAAAGAGTCCCGAACAACTGCCGATGCTAGCTGCTCGTTCGACTCGCTGCAACTGTGTTCGCCAGCTTCCTCAAGACTTCTGCTGTGAGAAGACTTGCCAAGTGCGAGGCCAGTAGAATAAGATGCATCTAATCACCACGTACCGTACATATTCTTTGGGTACTGCCCCGACCCATTAATCAACAGTTTTTGTAATCTTGGAGCCCTGCATACCTGTAACACGCTTATCACCAAGCTGCAAATGAGTAGGGGCAGTGTCCAAATTGTTTAGAAGCTGTAGCGCACAGCGGAAGCAAAAAGAAAATCTGTTCGCCAGCTTCCTCAAGACTTCATTCTGCTGTGAGAAGACTTGCCAAGTGCGAGGCCAGTAGAATAACATGCATCTAATCACCACGGAACTGGAGCCTGTAACACGCTTATCACCAAGCTGCAAATGAGTAGGGGCCGTGTCCAAATTGTTTAGAAGCTGTAGCGCACAGCGAGAGCAAAAAGAAAATCTAAAAGGCGAAAAGACGAGCTGATGGCTCGAACTGCATGACATAGACAACAAAACTTTTCACTGTGATTCAATTGTTTCTTCTTGTTCATGTCAGCACCCGACTTTCCAGTTTCCCCAAATTTCAAGCGTCGGTGGCTGCACCGCACAGCCTGCACTGCTTCAGCGTCGCCTTGCGTGGTCGGCAGTTGCCGATGTCAATCATCTTCTGCAGGAACTCCTCTTTAGAGAACCCATCACGAGGGCCACCTAATCCAGTTCCACCGATGTTCTTGCACATGTAGTCACAAACCTCAATGGGCAGGAGCTGGGAACCAGCCAACTTCTCAAACGTAAGACTCCAAGTGCCATCAACATCAAGAAGATCGAATACCCTTATCCATGAACTCCAGGCTGTGTCAGACACCGGCGGCGTGAGAAAGGACGGTCTGGTGGCAACAAGGCTCTGCTCTTCAACAAACATGGCTTCCTTCTCTGCGAGGGCCTTTTCCTGACTTGCTAGTTGCATCGTCAGGAAATCACCAACGACCTGTTCCACTTCTTGGTTCCCCTGCTTCGGGCGATAGTCCTTGGGGCATACGGCCATGACAAAGTCATCAAGGCCCATCTGCCCAGACTGGAAAAGCCGCTTTCGCACCGGGGAAGACTCTGCCACCTGCCTCATCTGAAAGCTGTCATACTCTTCCAGCAAGCTTTTTCGAACTGCAGCTGGCAGCACAGGCCGAGAAATATAGGCCGTGAACTGCTTGAGCGCAGCGCGGCTTTCCTCGAGCTCACGCTGCAATCGCACGAGCTGATCTAATTCCTTCAGCCATGCCTGATACATGCGCAAAGGCCGGACAGAGGCACCTGAGCAAAGTCTTTTTGCAAAGGCTGCCATGCTGACACCGGCAGTGTCTTGAGCTGCGGCAGTCTCATCCAAAGCGCGAGCTAGCCTCTGACTCCAGAGCGTTGAATCTATTGGCCCCACAGCTTGCTCGGCTTCAGCATGAGAGATTGTCCAGCGGTCCGCTGAGCGACAGTGATTGAAGACACTGTGTGCAACTTTGATCTGACTGGGGCTCAGACAAGCGATGTCCTGCATGGGATCTGCCTCCACAGGCGGCTCGACTGGGGCCGTGTGCGACAACTGCAGTTGCTTGCACTGCTGCGGCTGCCACATCTGCACACCTGCTGCTCTTTCGGAGAAGCGTTCCAGCAGCATGGCAAACGGAGCAGACAGTGGATCTCCAGAACCACCCAGAAACCAGTCCTCGATGATTGCAAAGGGAGCACTACCGTTGGCAAGCATGGACTTGGCTTCCCAGAATGACATCCTGGTGCTGGCGGAAGCCATGATTCTAAGGAACAGTGTCTTGCCCAGCTGTTGCTTGGCAGCACCCTTCGGCATGTCGGGATGCTCTGACAACCCAAAAAGGCATGCAGTTCCCTGGAAAAAGGATGACAGCATGTCGACGAACTCTGTTATCTCGAGGTTACCGTTGTCGTTCTCATCGAACATGCCTAGCAGAAATCGAATCTTCTGCTGCTTGGGAATAGCAGTGGAGAGGAAAATGGCAGCTGCAAAGAAGGCCGGCACCGGCACCCTGACCCGGCGATAGTCCAGTGCGCATTTGCTGTGCTGGAGCTTTGCGTAACCCACGGGGTCAAAGAGACGCACCAACTCCATCGTCCTGGGCCTTGGCCCGCAGGTGAGGTTGAGGGGTCAAACGCTTCGCAGCCAATGGGAGCCTGGAGAGAGATGCAGAGCCCGAGAGAGAAAGAGAGAGAGAGAG